>JAVIAB010000124.1:11913056-11955556 GCA_032433765.1 Megaustenia siamemsis
AGAGGAACGATTCCAGATAGCTTAGTGTCATGGCATGGAACACAATCAACAACAGAATCGATACGATGCATTATGGTTAGAAAATTGCGGAAGGATATGCTTGTCTAATCCTACCTGTATGGCGCACGATGATGATGATAACTCTCCCTCAAACACATACCTCCCTCAATTATATGTACCTTTTCTCTCATTCTACTCTCTTCACCCATATAAAGATATGTTAAGGTCAATGTCAAGTACGAGACTTGAATCGGCGTCTTAGCACGCGAGTTTACACCCATATGTGCTCGGCCGCCTATCCAGAAATGTTCGAAAAATTCTGGATAGTGTCGCTTCAAGCATCGAAACTCACGATGCGAGGCGGCATTCCTCACCTTCCCAGAGTACTATACCGTTATACTCATTTCTGCCAGCGGCTGGGTCGACCGCAGGTTTTTTTTTTTTTTCTAACCGCGAATACAATTCACAAACTGCTTCCAGCGGGAATCAAACACGGGTTGTCCGAAGGTCGGTAGCCCAGTCGGGCGGGGTTCCCAACCAAACTACCGAGGCCCCCATAAGGCAATTTAACTCGCACAATCCGTTCTTGTTTGTAAAGAGCTTCATAGAGGCACATAGTGTTGCTGAATAACAGTGACCGCTAAATGATTACACAGAAACCTGAAAATAAATTATGATTATCCATCATCATCGCGAGCCGCGATAGCTCAGTGGTTAATGAACTGGACTACAAAGGACAAGAGGTTGGTTCGATCCCAACCGACGGCTTCCGGGTTCAACCAGCCTTAAATGGGTACCGGATTTTTTCTGGGAAAGTAAAGCGGCACGGGCATAATACCGACCACATTACCCCACAAATCATATGCTGAAGGTCTGTAAAACTTATGATCAATAACACCATATTCCCTATACGCCACTTGGCGTGACGGGGCTCTTTACTTTTTTTTTTTTATCTATCATTGTCATAATCATTGTAAAATGCCATCAAGAAATTATAGCAACTAACCATCAAGAAATTATAGCAACTAACCATCCTAGGAGATAACAGCATCTCTATGTGAGGCGAACAATTCACAGTCTGTGCTGCAAACGTCATGGCTAATCATAAGACATTTATAAAGTCTGCCACATGTAAATTATGTTGTTAGCGAGTATGCTTTGCAAATTGAGCAAAATGGGCACGTTGTTAACATTCTAGAAGATACATCATAATAGCCGTCAATGGATGTTAATGTCGTAAAATAAAATATAGGGTAAGCAGCTCCCATTTTATCAAATGAAGGGTTATACCATACACACAAGTAAAGGTAAAGGTAAAGTACGAGACTTGAACCGGCGTCTTAGCACGCGAGTTTACACCCATATGTGCTCGGCCGCCTATCCAGAAATGTTCGGATATTTCTGTATAGTGTAGCCTCAAGCATCGAAACTCAGATGCGAAGCGACATTCCTCACCTTCCCAGGATAATATACCCTGGTACCCATTTCTGCAAACGGCTGGGTCGACCGTGGGGGTATTTTTTTTTTTTTTCCAACCACGAGTACAATTCACACTGCTCCCAGCGGGAATTGAACACGGGTTGTCCGAACGTCGGTAATCTAGTTGGGTGGTTTTCCACACAAGTATCACACTGGAGTATAGTTCTTTGGAGAAAGGGAAAAAAACGTATCACATAACAGTATATTTACTTTGTGAAAGAAAAAAGTGTCACAATACAGTGTAGTAGTTCTCATGTGAAAGTAAAAAAAAGTATCACACAACAATATAGTACTTTGGTTAAAGGAAAAGGAGAGGGAAAGGTAGGTTTACAACTTTACGTTGGTAAAGGACAAAACAATCGGACAACGTTTCGGCTCAAAAAGCTTTCAGTTGGTACAGATGACAAAATACAGACATACAGAGAGTGAGAGAGAAAGAGAGAGAGAAAGAGAGAGAGAGAGAGCGAGAGAGAGAGGAGAAAAATGTAAGCAATTAATCATTACACTACATAGCACAAAGATAATGGAATGACTAAAAAAGCAAGAACATAAAGCTAAAAATGAATGAAAAGGAACGTCTCAGCAGTGCTTACTTGCGGCCGAGTCACGAAGTGAAATGAGCCTAGCTGGGAGTGGCTGGGCAACCGCGTGGGCCGGAAACCATCTCCATGCGCCAAACCATCTCCATGCGCCAAACCATCTCCATGCGCCAAACCATCTCCATGCGCCAAACCATCTCCATGCGCCAAACCATCTCCATGCGCCAAACCATCTCCATGCGCCAAACCATCTCCATGCGCCAAACCATCTCCATGCGCCAAACCATCTCCATGCGCCTACATGCATCTTTATGCCTTTACCCCTGTATCGTTCCTTGTCAGTGTGAAATATTAAATTGTATAAACTTATTAAGATGTTTTCTCTTTACAAAAGATTGTTTTTACACGATGACAAGTCATATGTAGCTAGATCTAAGTGCATTTATCGCTTGTGTGACTGTGTTGATTTTTGTTCTATTCACTACCTACTGCTGTACCCAGGCTTCAAGATAAAGTGGTAGAAGAACATATACGGGGTTAGGGTTCAAGGCATAGAAATGCACAAAAACGCAAAGCTTCAGTAAACCTGATTATAAAGGAGAAATTTTTTTTAAAAATGGCATGGTTACAGCTTTACGTAAGTAATGAACACTTCAAAATGTAACAACGTTGCGGCTCATTAGCCCTTCAGCAGGAGCAAGACAGAACACATACCTATTATATATTATTTAATACATATTTTTGTATGTATGTGTTATTTATTGTTCCTATTGAAGGGCTAATGATCCTAACGTTGTTCGATTTTTGTGTTGTCCATTACTTTCGTAAAGCTGTAGTTATGCCATTTTTTCTATTTATTGTTCATTTCTCCCAAATTAAATACGCAAGTAAAATAACTTAAAGTGACCTGAATCTCCATCCCATATAGCGGTCATGTGCCCTTGAGTAGTCTGGTAAATACAATTCAAATGTTCGCGCTCCATTCTCTCTCTCTCTCTCTATCTATCTATCTATCTATCTATCTATCTATCTATCTATCTATCTATCTATCTATCTATCTATCTATCTATCTATCTATCTATCTATCTATCTATCTATCTATCTATCTATCTATCTATCTATCTATCTATCTATCTATCTATCTATCTATCTATCTATCTATCTATCTATCTATCTATCTATCTATCTATCTATCTATCTATCTATCTATCTATCTATCTATCTATCTATCTATCTATCTATCTATCTATCTATCTATCTATCTATCTATCTATCTATCTATCTACCTATCTACCTATCTACCTATCTACCTATCTACCTATCTACCTATCTATCTATCTATCTATCTATCTATCTATCTATCTATCTATCTATCTATCTATCTATCTATCTATCTATCTATCTATCTATCTATCTATCTATCTATCTATCTATCTATCTATCTATCTATCTATCTATCTATCTATCTATCTATCTATCTATCTATCTATCTATCTATCTCCCTCATCCCCGCGTTTAGCAGAGGAATCTCCTCGATCTGCTTAAGATTGAAACGAGAAATGACAGCTGCCTCCATCTCACGTGACCGGAAGTCATAAACTCACAGGTTTCCGAGTTTCATTCTAGCACTTTCATTGACCATTCACAGACATCGTTAAACTTCCAGTGTGGTCACTCGGTGCATGGTTTCACTCCCCTATTGATTCACGTAACAAAAATAGAATGCAAATACTCACACATTCTCATTTCAGAGCACAGAAGATATTCAGATGAAACGAAGAGCTCAAACGATCGAATCAGTAAATCTAGTTTCATTTCGTTCGGGAATGTCTCGCCCACCATTCTCCCTCATTCTCCCTCATTCTCCCCTTGGATGTACAACTTTGTTAAAGCTGATAAATGGACTAAATCGATACCGGAACTACAAGTGACCAATCCGTGACTATCTTTTACAGGGTAAACGAAGTTTAAGATAAAGTAAACGTAAAGTACCCCGTCACGCCAAGTGGCGTGTAGGGAATAAGGTGTTAGTGACCCTATATTTTACAGACCTTCAGCGCATGATTTTTGGGGTAATGTGGTCAGTATTACGCCCGTGCTGCTTTACTTTCCCAGAAAAAAATGCGGTACCCATTTAAGGCTGGGTGAACCCGGAAGCCGTCGGTTGGGATCGAACCCTATCCCTTGTCCTTTGTAGTCCAGTTCACTAACCACTGAGCTATCGCGGCTCCCGAAGTTTAAGATAACCTTTTTATTTAGAACTTTTCTCTGCCACCTTGGCTTTAGTATCCTTTTACAATAAAACAAAGAGAATTATGATGTGTCAGCTTAGTGGATGAGACAAGATTTAATATACAAACTTTAAAACTCAAAAGAAGTCGTAATTGCAGGACAAGCACAAACAAGAAAAGTGTACAGGTGTACAAACATGAAAAGGAAGAATTCCGAATTGTAGCTGGGCTGATGTATCGCTACGTAAACACCGCTACCATCAATAGTTGTATGGCCAGTGAGCGGAGAGGGAGATTCCAGAAAGTCTCCAGAACAGGGACGACTTCAACTATGCGAACTGTAGATGGCTGACGTCATTCTACCCACAACTACCAGTGCTCGCAAAGCTGAAAACGTCACCAAAATTGGGCTGATTCCTTACTGCCCGTTAGCTGGAGAAAATGACAAAAATAGAAAGAAAATTGGTTTTGTTAAAGCTTTGCTTCTTTGGTTTGGTTCTTTTGTTATGGAAGGCCCCGGTATCACTGCAAACGAATTAAAATCCGTAATTGCTCAACCGCCCGTGCCAGTGGAATCATCCGAATTTCTATCTCATCTCCCAAACAAAGAAAGGTAGATGTAGTCCCCATCAAAGCAGTCTCAGTCTCTTGTTAAAGCTTTACATAATTAATGGACGACATAAACTTGAACGACGTTTCGGCTCAATAGAACCTTCAGCAGGAACAACAAACAACACACACACAGATATGCAAGTAAATAAAATTAGCCGTACATAGCTAACTAATAATGAAGTCTCTAAAACAAAATAATTTCGACCTAGAATGAGGAATAACAATAAAAATGTCTTCCATACCTATTCATGCGTTTATTATTAGTTAGCTTATTAGTTTGTTAATGTTTGGTACTCCAGTTAAATGACAGGAAGTACACGTGTCTCCAGTCAGGTGACAGGAGGTAGAGACATGTGACCAGTTAGGTGATAGAGGAAGTAGAGACAGGTATGTACAGTCAGGTGTCAGAGGAAGTAGAGACAGGTGTGCCCAGTCACGTGAGAGAGGAAGTAAAGACTGGTATGTACAGTCAGGTGACTGAGAAAGTAGACACAGGTGTGTCAAGTCAGGTTACAGAGAAATTAGAGACAGATGTCTCCAGCCAGGTGTCAGAGGAAGTAGAGACAAGTGTGTCCGGTCATGTGTCAGAGGAAGTAGAGACAAGTATGTCCGGTCATGTGTCAGAGGAAGTAGTGACAAGTATGTCCGGTCATGTGCCAGAGGAAGTATAGACAAGTATGACCGGTCAGGTGTCAGAGGAAGTAGAGACAATTATGTCGGGTCAGGTGTCAGAGGAAGTAGAGACAAGTGTGTCCGGTCAGGTGTCAGAGGAAGTAGAGACAAGTGTGTCCGGTCATGTGTCAGAGGAAGTAGAGACAAGTATGTCCGGTCATGTGTCAGAGGAAGTAGTGACAAGTATGTCCGGTCATGTGTCAGAGGAAGTAGAGACAAGTATGACCGGTCAGGTGTCAGAGGAAGTAGAGACAATTATGTCGGGTCAGGTGTCAGAGGAAGTAGAGACAAGTGTGTCCGGTCAGGTGTCAGAGGAAGTAGAGACAAGTGTGTCCGGTCATGTGTCAGAGGAAGTAGAGACAAGTATGTCCGGTCAGGTGCCAGAGGAAGTAGAGACAAGTGTGTCCGGTCAGGTGTCAGAGGAAGTAGAGACAAGTGTGTCTGGTCAGGTGTCAAAGGACGTAGAGACAAGTGTGTCCGGTCAGGTGTCAGAGGACGTAGAGTCAAGTGTGTCCGGTCAGGTGTCAGAGGAAGTAGAGTCAAGTGTGTCCGGTCAGGTGTCAGAGGAAGTAGAGACAAGTGTGATCGGTCAGGTGTCAGAGGAAGTTGAGACAAGTGTGTCCAGTCAGGTGTCAGAGGAAGTAGAGACAAGTGTGTCCGGTCAGGTGTCAGAGGAAGTAGAGACAAGTGTGTCCGGTCAGGTGTCAGAGGAAGTAGAGACAAGTGTGTCTAGTCAGGTGTCAGAGGAAGTAGAGACAAGTGTGTCTAGTCAGGTGTCAGAGGAAGTAGAGACAAGTGTGACCGGTCAGGTGTCAGAGGAAGTAGAGACAAGTGCGACCGGTCAGGTGTCAGAGGAAGTAGAGACAAGTGTGACCGGTCAGGTGTCAGAGGAAGTAGAGACAAGTGTGACCGGTCAGGTGTCAGAGGAAGTAGAGACAAGTGTGTCCGGTCATGTGTCAGAGGAAGTAGTGACAAGTATGACCGGTAAGGTGTCAGAGGAAGTAGAGACAAGCGTGTCCGGTCATGTGTCAGAGGAAGTAAAGACAGGTATGTACAGTCAGGTGACTGCGAAAATAGACACAGGTGTGTCAAGTCAGGTTACAGAGAAATTAGAGACAGATGTCTCCAGCCAGTTGTCAGAGGAAGTAGAGACAAGTATGTCCGGTCATGTGTCAGAGGAAGTAAAGACAACTATGTCCGGTCATGTGTCAGAGAAAGTAAAGACAAGTATGTCCGGTCATGTGTCAGAGGAAGTAGAGACAAGTATGTCCGGTCATGTGTCAGAGGAAGTAGAGACAAGTATGACCGGTCAGGTGTCAGAGGAAGTAGAGACAAGTATGTCCGGTCAGGTGTCAGAGGAAGTAGAGACAAGTGTGTCCGGTCAGGTGTCAGACGAAGTAGAGACGAGTGTGTCCGGTCATGTGTCAGAGGAAGTAGTGACAAGTATGTCCGGTCAGGTGTCAGAGGAAGTAGAGACAAGCGTGTCCGGTCAGGTGTCAGAGGAAGTAAAGACAGGTATGTACAGTCAGGTGACTGAGAAAGTAGACACAGGCGTGTCAAGTCAGGTTACAGAGAAATTAGAGACAGATGTCTCCAGCCAGGTGTCAGAGGAAGTAGAGACAAGTGTGTCCGGTCAGGTGTCAGAGGAAGTAGAGACAAGTGTGACCGGTCATGTGTCAGAGGAAGTAGAGACAAGTGTGTCCGGTCATGTGTCAGAGGAAGTAGTGACAAGTATGTCCGGTCAGGTGTCAGAGGAAGTAGAGACAAGCGTGTCCGGTCAGGTGTCAGAGGAAGTAAAGACAGGTATGTACAGTCAGGTGACTGCGAAAGTAGACACAGGTGTGTCAAGTCAGGTTACAGAGAAATTAGAGACAGATGTCTCCAGCCAGTTGTCAGAGGAAGTAGAGACAAGTATGTCCGGTCATGTGTCAGAGGAAGTAAAGACAAGTATGTCCGGTCATGTGTCAGAGGAAGTAAAGACAAGTATGTCCGGTCATGTGTCAGAGGAAGTAGAGACAAGTATGTCCGGTCATGTGTCAGAGGAAGTAGAGACAAGTATGACCGGTCAGGTGTCAGAGGAAGTAGAGACAAGTGTGTCCGGTCAGGTGTCAGAGGAAGTAGAGACAAGTATGTCCGGTCAGGTGTCAGAGGAAGTAGAGACAAGTGTGTCCGGTCAGGTGTCAGACGAAGTAGAGACAAGTGTGTCCGGTCATGTGTCAGAGGAAGTAGAGACAAGCGTGTCCGGTCAGGTGTCAGAGGAAGTAAAGACAGGTATGTACAGTCAGGTGACTGAGAAAGTAGACACAGGCGTGTCAAGTCAGGTTACAGAGAAATTAGAGACAGATGTCTCCAGCCAGGTGTCAGAGGAAGTAGAGACAAGTGTGTCCGGTCATGTGTCAGAGGAAGTAAAGACAAGTATGTCCGGTCATGTGTCAGAGGAAGTAAAGACAAGTATGTCCGGTCATGTGTCAGAGGAAGTAGAGACAAGTATGTCCGGTCATGTGTCAGAGGAAGTAGAGACAAGTATGTCCGGTCATGTGTCAGAGGAAGTAAAGACAAGTATGTCCGGTCATGTGTCAGAGGAAGTAGAGACAAGTATGTCCGGTCATGTGTCAGAGGAAGTAGAGACAAGTATGACCGGTCAGGTGTCAGAGGAAGTAGAGACAAGTATGTCCGGTCAGGTGTCAGAGGAAGTAGAGACAAGTATGTCCGGTCAGGTGTCAGAGGAAGTAGAGACAAGTGTGTCCGGTCATGTGTCAGAGGAAGTAGTGACAAGTATGTCCGGTCAGGTGTCAGAGGAAGTAGAGACAAGCGTGTCCGGTCAGGTGTCAGAGGAAGTAAAGACAGGTATGTACAGTCAGGTGACTGAGAAAGTAGACACAGGTGTGTCAATTCAGGTTACAGAGAAATTAGAGACAGATGTCTCCAGCCAGGTGTCAGAGGAAGTAGAGACAAGTGTGTCCGGTCATGTGTCAGAGGAAGTAGAGACAAGTGTGTCCGGTCATGTGTCAGAGGAAGTAGAGACAAGTATGTCCGGTCATGTGTCAGAGGAAGTAGTGATAAGTATGTCCGGTCATGTGTCAGAGGAAGTAGAGACAAGTATGACCGGTCAGGTGTCAGAGAAAGTAGAGACAAGTATGTCCGGTCAGGTGTCAGAGGAAGTAGAGACAAGTGTGTCCGGTCAGGTGTCAGAGGAAGTAGAGACAAGTGTGTCCGGTCAGGTGTCAGAGGAAGTAGAGACAAGTGTGACCGGTCAGGTGTCAGAGGAAGTTGAGACAAGCGTGGCCAGTCAGGTGTCAGAGGAAGTTGAGACAAGTGTGTCCAGTCAGGTGTCAGAGGACGTAGAGACAAGTGTGTCCGGTCAGGTGTCAGAGGAAGTAGAGACAAGTGTGTCTAGTCAGATGTCAGAGGAAGTAGAGACAAGTGTGTCTGGTCAGGTGTCAGAGGAAGTAGAGACAAGTGCGACCGGTCAGGTGTCAGAGGAAGTAGAGACAAGTGTGACCGGTCAGGTGTCAGAGGAAGTAGAGACAAGTGTGTCCGGTCAGTTTTCAGAGGAATTAGAACCTTATTTTCCAATCAGGTGACAAAGGAAATAGAGACAGGTGTGTTCAGTCAAGTGTCGTAGGAAGACAGGTGTGTCAAGTCAGGTGACTGAGAAAGTAGACCTTGAGTATTTCCATGTAATCGAAGGATGGATATAACTAACACAATCTTAGAATTCAATGTAACATGTTTCGTGTATCAGAAACACATCGCCGATGCATCGGTAAAGTATCAATAAGGTTGCATCATCGTAGAAAGGAAGGACAAAATGCTCTAGGTAATTCACGAAGTGACAAGCATAGCGGGTATAGTATACCTGCTTTTCGTTCTCATAATGGAACCCTCTCCAGGTAGTTCTTGTAAACTCTTCTCCAGATTTGTTATTTCTGGATACCTTCAAAGTAAGCGATCTATCAAACTCCAGCGCCACCCTTTTATCCTTTCGTGTTTTATGTGCAAATTAATAGGGTTAAAAGGAGAATTAATGGCCGAGTCATTGGGTTACCAAGCCACTCTGAGCACTGGTCACTTTTGAGGACGTCTCGTGATCGTATGATCAGGTTCGCCGCGTGATCATATTCGACGGACCAGTATGGGGTCCTGAAATAATCAGTTCTCGTTGATAACTCGGAGCGACAAGAAATAAGGTTTAGATGAAGGATTAACGCCAGCGAGACGGATACCACCTGGAGAGAATGACGTATTACAAGGATTTGTGGAAAAATAGATAGCTACTCTTTCTCTTGTTAGCTTTCAACCGTTACGTGGGCGGGATGCGTTACATGGACGTGGATGAGTTACGTGGACGTGGATGAGTTACGTGGACGTGGATGCGTTACGTGGACGTGGATGAGTTACGTGGACGTGGATGAGTTACGTGGACGTGAATGAGTTACGTGGACGTGGATGAGTTACATGGACGTGAATGAGTTACGTGGACGTGGATGAGTTACATGGACGTGGATGAGTTACGTGGACGTGGATGAGTTACGTGGACGTGGATGAGTTACGTGGACGTGGATGAGTTACGTGGACGTGGATGCGTTACGTGGACGTGGATACGTTCTGTCGCTAGTTTACGAAATAGCCGCGATATCTGCACCATTCGCCCCGACACACCCGTCTTTGGTATGAATGGGTATTTTTGATTAACAATTGGTGCCTCGACAGTGGGCATTTTGGTTTGCTTTTCGGGGGTTCTTTAACGTACGCAAGTGTACATGGGATCTTCAGTTTTTCGCCATTTTTCTAGAGGGCTAGACATCGGAGGGCACTACTCAGAGAGGGCTAGACATCAGATCTCACTACCCAGAGAGGGCTAGACATCAGATCTCACTACCCAGAGAGGGCTAGACATCAGATCTCACTACCCAGAGAGGGCTAGACATCGGAGGGCACTACTCAGAGAGGGCTAGACATCAGATCTCACTACCCAGAGAGGGCTAGACATCAGATCTCACTACCCAGAGAGGGCTAGACATCAGATCTCACTACCCAGAGAGGGCTAGACATCAGATCTCACTACCCAGAGAGGGCTAGACATCAGATCTCACTACCCAGAGAGGGCTAGACATCGGATCTCACTACCCAGAGAGGGCTAGACATCAGATCTCACTACCCAGAGAGGGCTAGACATCAGATCTCACTACCCAGAGAGGGCTAGACATCTGATCTCACTACCCAAAGAGGGCTAGACATCAGATCTCACTACCCAGAGAGGGCAAGACATCAGATCTCACTACCCAGAGAGGGCTAGACATCAGATCTCACTATCCAGAGAGGGCTAGACATCAGATCTCACTACCCAGATAGCACTAGACATTAGATCTCACTACCCAGAGAGTGCTAGACGTCGGATCTCACTACACAGAAAGGGCTAGTCATCGGATCTCACTACCCAGAGAGGGCTAGACATCAGATCTCACTACCCAGATATGACTTCCTGTAATGTCTGTAGTAGAAGTCAGGTGTTCTGTTTGGGTAGATCCGACTTTACATCACAGCAGACAGAACGATAACAACAACCTTCGTTATAATCATCATCATCATCAAGTACCGTGCCTCCTGGTGTAGGTGATCATGTCTCTCCACAAATTTCCAACTCGACAGCTATTTATCATTTCTGTTGTTGACCTTCTGCCAAGCCATTCTCTTAAGCTGTCTGTTATTTTGTCTTTTTGCTTCCCTCTATCTCTTCGTCCCTCAATTTTTCCAGTTGTTCTCTTCTCATTACATGGCTAAAATTGATGATTGTTTCATCCTAATATTGGAAATTAGCTCTCTTTTTGCTTTGACCTCTCTCAGAACATCTTCATTACTCTTATTAGCTGTCCATGGTACTCTCAACATTCTTCTGTAAAAGCACATTTCTACAGACTCCATTGATTTTCTTGTCTGTTGTCCTATTGTCCATGATTCGCATCCATATGTTAAGACTGGCTCTACGTAACATTTAATAACTATTTTTCTTGTTTCTATTGTCAAAAATGGATTGCATAGTATCTTCCTCATTTTTTGGAAAGCTGCTTTTGCCTGAGCCATTCTGCATCTCACCTCTTTTGTACATCTTCCGTCTGAGGCTAACAAAGTTCCCACATATTTAATTTCATTTACCTGTTTTAATATTGTTCCACTTGTCTTTATTTTGCACTGAGGTGATATCTTTTTCTTTGTTGTTACCATTACTTCTGTCTTTTTGCTATTAAGGCTGAATCCTTTACTTTTGCTTTCTTTCACCAACATTTCTTGTAACTCATTTTCACTCTTAGCGATTAAGACTGTATCATCAGCATACAGTACATATATATATATATATATATATATATATATATATATATATATATATATATATACAGCAGCCGTATAAACTTCCTTTGTTCATGAGAAGTTCGCATAAGACTGTTACGATACAATTACAGGGTCGATTCTAGAGCTGACAACATTTTCTTGCTCAAAAACATGTTAACTAATAACTGATAATATTTGTAATTGACAAATACTCTCCAGTGCAGTTGTTATGTTATAGTTATTATTGTTATAACTGATAACTAGAATTTTTTGTGCTTTTAAGACCTCCAGAATGTCCCCAGTTGTGTTCAACTCACTTGATTAATATCCTACAATCTCTTGCCTTTTTTGTCAACTCATAAATTGTCTTGCAGCCACTGATCGTTCTACGAGTCTCCGATCCTGGCACTGACAGATTAATGGTCATAAGTGATAAATTATTGTCAGATAACTTCATTTTTAGCGCCATCGATGCCATCATGGCTGTAATTGCTGGATCAGTCAAACAGTTCTTTGTCTCTTCTTTAGAGCCGTTACTGTCAATTAGTGGCACCACTCCCTTCTTTGTTGTTGGTGTAATGTTACTGTATCTCCCGATGTTGTAGTAGCTGTTATAGTATTGCTGTTGTAGTATTGCTGTTGTAGTATTGCTGTTCATAATTATTATTGCTTTGGTTTTAGTTGACTGTTACTTCTCCTGTTGATGTTCTCAGATTTGTTCATGTTATTGTTTATGACATTAATTCTGAGAGTTCCCTGGATAGCTAAAAAGACCAGCGAGGAAATTGACAAAAACAAGGCAACACACAAAAGGGAACTCCTAAAAAAACATCAGAAAAAAAACAATCGACATTTTTTCGTGCACATCATGAGAAGAGAAAAGTTGAAATATTTGATTTTAGCTGACAGAATACAAGGAAAGAAAGATCGCAGACGAACAAGAAAGAAAATACCAAATAACTTGGTGCCATGGCATGGAAAACGGGCAGCAACGTAACTGAGCCGATACACTGTGAATAGAGATTTGTGAGAGGACATGATCGCCTGCGCCAACCGGTATGACACATGATGATTATTATTATTTCTCATAGCGCCATGTTGTTCTGGCAAACCACATTTCTTGGTGCTCCATGTTTCTAGTCTATGTTGTTCTGGCAAACCACATTTCTTGGTGCTCCATGTTTCTAGTCTATGTTGTTCTATGCTATTATTTGCTCTTCGGCTGGCTGCTATTTCATACATCTGTATGGGCAGTCACTGTTATTTCACAACGTGTGTCCCTAGTTAAATTCACTGCTATTTCACATTTTGTGTCTCTACTTTACTTAATCTCACTGCTATTTCACACGTTTCTTTACTTACTCTCACTGCTTATTCACAGGTACTGTTTCTACTTAATCTCACTGCCATTTCACACGTTATTTCTTTACCTACTCTCAATACTATTTCACATATTGAGCCCTTATTACTCTCACGGCTATTTCACACATTGAGTCCATACTTACTCTCACGGCTATTTCACACATTGAGTCCATACTTACTCTCACGGCTATTTCACACATTGAGTCCATACTTACTCTCACGGCTGTTTCACTTTTAGTATCTCCCTTTATTTCTCCTTCACACACCTTCTCTCCCCGACCCTCCAAAAGTCATATATATATATAAATATATACAATTGTCCTTTCGAGCCGAAGACGGCACATAGGGCAGAACCACAATCTCAAAAACAGAAACCTTGCGTGCCAAAGTGCCACATATTGCAGAGATCACTGCTCTAAAATCTATGGCGCTGTTTCCATAACAATATTTTTACAATGACAGCTTGTCAAGCCATCGATCAACCTCCTTAGTCGCCTCTTACGACATGCCTGGAAGGTCACAGTGTCACTATTCTTTACTTCCCCCATAAAGAAAGTTTAGATTTCTTTCCTCTCTTTAAAATGTCTACGTTAACTGTTTTGATTGCGTCATCTTTGTCTGGAACTCAATTATTCATTTAGAGCGATAGATCGTCGCAGTCATACCGTGTTCTTTGACTGCACTATTTGAGCGTATCAACGAAACCTCTCTCGGCCCGGTTTCCCATGGATAAATATGTTTCTCTAGTTTAGTTTTCGTTGTGTAACTGACATCACAATCTTGTTGTCTTCTATACGTAATTGGAAGACAGTGACGTCATGTTATTGACTATTATCACTAGATGGAATGTGACCAGTGAGATCAGCTCTCCCATTGGTTGAAGCTTACAAAAGGAAGCGACTAAAATAGTAGATACAATGCCATTGGAAACGATGTAAGTGTAAAGATAAATAATAATACATTGAACATTTAAAGAAGATAACTGCATTACGTGAAAGTTTTACAGAACTAATTTTTGAGAAATGTATTTGAACGTTCCCGAATGTGTGCGAGTGATGTATAGTTAGTGTATGTGTGTGGATGCGTGTGTAGTCTGTGTGCAGTTTGTGTACATTTATATAGTGTTTGGGCCAGTAAACAAGATTCTGTGTATTCTATTGGCCAGTATATATGTGTTTGTCTACATTTGTATGTTATTTAGGCCAATTATATATGTTTGTCTACATCTGTATGTTATTTAGGCCAATTATATATGTGTTTGTCTACATTTGTATATTATTTAGGCCAATTATTTATGTGTTTGTCTACATTTGTATGTTATTTTGGCCAATTATTTATGTGTTGTCTACATTTGTATGTTATTTAGGCCAATTATACACGTGTGTGTATATTTATGAGTTATTTAGGCCAGTATGTATGTCTGTGTACATTTGTTGTATTATCTTGACCGGTTATGTGTCTGTGTATATATATGTATTCTTTTGGCCAGTATATATGTGTATGTGTACACTTGTGTATTAGTTTGTCCGGCTATGTGTCTGTGTATATTTCTGTATTATTTTGGCCGGTAATGTATGTATGTATATTTATGTATTATTTTGGTCAGTATGTATGTGTCTATATATACAATGTAAAGGACAGGCCGACACGTTCCGACTGAGAAATAATTACTGCCTGACCAATTTACCGAATCTTGGATTGAAGCTGCCATTTGCTCTTAAAGAAAATTAGATTAACGTCATAGAAATAATAGAAGGCAATGATTGAATAAACCCAATTGGATTAGCTTCATTCCTCTGCTCTCTTCAACGAGAATAAAAGAGGATTTTCAAAGCTGGAGATTAATCATTAATGGCAGATGATGTTAAATATTGAAACTAAACAAAGCATAAAGAGAGTGGTATGTTCTACAATAAACGTCATTCTCATGTAGGAGCATGTGTTCGTCAGACCTCGAACGTTATTGATTTCTGAAATCGATTTTTGGCTCAAAAACATAAGTGGAGGTCTAGCTGATCTCAAGATAAGACGTCAGCCTCTGGATAAAAAAGATGTCGGGTTTCAATTCCACCACAGACGGTGGTGAGTTTTTGTTTAAATAAAGAAAATTTACCGGTGGTTTCTTCTTTCATCCCGATCTTCAGGTAATGAGGTCCGATGTCTAGCTCTCTCGTTGACGACAACAAACATGAGGTCCGATGTCTAGCTCTCTCGTTGACGACAACAAACATGTGGTCCAATGTCTAGCTCTCTCGTTGACGACAACAAACATGAGGTCCGATGTCTAGCTCTCTCGTTGACGACAACAAACATAAAGTCCAATGCCTAGCTCTCTCGTTGACGACAACAAACATAAAGTCCAATGCCTAGCTCTCTCGTTGACGACAACAAACATGAGGTCCGATGTCTAGCTCTCTCGTTGACGACAACAAACATGTGGTCCAATGTCTAGCTCTCTCGTTGACGACAAAAAACATGAAGTCCAATGCCTAGCTCTCTCGTTGACGACAAAAAACATGAAGTCCAATGTCTAGCTCTCTCGTTGACGACAAAAAACATAAAGTCCAATGTCTAGCTCTCTCGTTGACGACAAAAAACATAAAGTCCAATGTCTTGCCATTTTGTTAACGACAAAATGAAAAACAGGAAGTCCAATGTTTAGTCCTTTTGTTAACGACAAAATAAAACAGGAAGTCCAATATCTAGTCGGCACGTTAACGACAAAAAAAAAAAAAAAAACAGGAAGTCCGATGTCTAGTTCTCTCGTTAACGACCAAAAAAAAAAACCACAACAGGAAGTCCAATGTGTAGCTTGTGTATTATGGTGAGCCAGTCTTCAGTGAATCCGGAACAAAGTAACAGACAAGTCGTTGTAGGTTACAGTTATGTGGTTTTATAGAAAATACCGCCCCATTCGCGTAGGTGATCACTCCCCTCAACAACTTTTCTATCACTACAGGGTGTTTATTATTTTTTTAGTTGATTTTCTACCAAACCATATTCTTAATGTGTTTTCCACTATCTTTTTTCCCCTTATTTTTTTTCATTTGTCACAAAGTATTGCAGATACTAACTTCTAACATGGTAACAAATGTTGATAATTTCCTAATGGTTTTAGCAGCACGATTTCTTGTTGATTTCACTTCTCATAGAACGTGTTCGTTATTTTCTTTAGGTATAACCTGCATGGTAAAAAAAAGTAACCATAACTTTTATTATGTGACCATAACTTTTACAGATCTCCGGCACATCTATCTATCTATCTTTCGTTCGCCTGAAGTATTGTCTATATCTGCAATGTCGTTTCATGTATAAAGTTTATTGTATTTTGTAATTCTTGTAGTGGCCCATATAGTTGTATCTGTAGTGTTGTATCTATGGGCCAATGGATTTTCCTCAGTCTACTATATTCAGTGCAGTCTTGAAGTATGTGTTCAGCAGTCTGGGGCGCCTGTCCACATGTACAAGTAGTTGAGGTGCCGATCTTGAATTTTGTATACATGTGACTATGGAGTCGATTGTGTCCTGTTCTGAGGCGTATAATGATAACTTGTTCATATCTATTCATATTATGAAAGGCATCCTGATTTGGGGCTTGTGGTCCTCTGATTGATTTGATTATCTGTTTCTTATGATGGTATGTAACTGGTGTATCTAGTTGTGTGCCTGTTGAACCTTCCTTTGCCAACTGATCTGCTTTCTCATTTCCTTGTATTCCGCAGTGAGATGGGATCCACTGCAGGACAACCCTGTGGTGCTTGCAGAGTTCAGTCAATAAAGTCTGCAGATGTGGTAATTTTCTGGATTGTAGTGCCTGGAGTACTGATATTGCATCTGTCATAAACACTACAGGCTGTGGGCTAGGATTACTGTTTGCAGTTTTTCTATTGCCAACTTTATTGCTAGGATTTCTGCATCATAATTGTGACAATATTTCCGTTGCTATTTTATTCATATCAGTAGTTTTATTTGGGTACTCTATATATGCACCTGCTCCCCCTTTCGTTACTGCATTTTGTGCTGATCCATCTGTGTACACACGGATCCATAGGTCTTGTGGGTATTCTTCATCCAGGAAGCTGAGAGTTATTGTTTTACGCTGTAGACTATTCTGTTCCTCTTTGTCAACTATTCCTTTCACTTCTGTCCGTATTTGAACTGATAATCCTGATTCCTCTGTCCAGGGAGTTGGTTCTGGTATGGGCAGTAGGGGGTTAACAACTCTTGGCATGTCTGGTGTTTGTCTACTAATACGCTTGGCTTGGTAGATAAAACTGCTTCTCATAAGTCGTCCCAATGCAAGATTTTGGAATCGGTCCTTCATTGGATATCTCGGCATGCAAGCACATTTTTCTGCCTGTATCAGCACCTTTGTGTCCCTCCGTTCTCTCAGTGCTGGTATCCTCCACAATTTCTCCATCTCCAATATTGGTGTTGATTTCATTGCTCCTGTGATGACCCTAAGTGCCTGGTTTTGTACTTTATCCAGTTTTTGCAGTGTGGTATTTGATGCTGAGCACCATGCAGATGATCCATATTCTAAATGTGGGCATATACTCTGTTGGTAAACTTTACTGAGTATTTTCCCACTCGCACCCCATGTGGTTCCACACAACTTTCTTAGAATAGCCAATTTCCTCCTTGCTTTTTGGGTTGCCTTATTTATCTGCTGTTTCCAAGATAGTTTGTTATCAAATGTAACTCCGAGATACGTAGCTTGTATGTCTTCTTTCACATGTTCATTGTTTATGTAGATGGCTCCTGCTTTTTTTTGCGTGGAAGAGAGTGAACATGCTTTCGGCACATGATTTTTGGGGTAATGTGGTCGATAATAACGCTCGTGCCGGCTTACATTTTCAGAAAAAAAACCGGTACCAGTTTAAGGCTGAGTGAAGCCGTCTATCAGGATCAAACCCGAGCTCTTGTCCATTGTAGTTGAGTTCCCTAACCACTGAGCTATCGCGGCTCCCTAATCTCCATGATATTCTCAACATTCTTCAGTAAAACCATATCTCTGATGTCTCCAAGGATTTTATTTTCTGCTGTGAAAGACTAATTCAGACACGCCACTCAACAGCCAGGGCTAGCACACACGAAGATAGACTAACAGCTGGGCGAAATCAGTGATCTTCATCGTTTGTCATATATTCTTTTTTGTCCCTTAAAACTAGGGATCGTTGGAACACCACTGACAGAATTCATCAACATTCTAGCTACATGCGTCTCTCTCTTGTCATTCTTTACTATCTTTCTTTACGACACATAGTACCATTGCTGGTGTATGTCGTGGGTAGAGTGGGGGAGGGGGGCCTCACGATAGAACCAGAGGGGGATAAAGGCCGCTTGGTCAAAGCAGTCGCCACTACGTGTGAGACTCAGGATTTTTATTTCACCCCGATAGAAAAATCATTTCTGGCTACCGCGGGGTTCGAACTCCGTACTTCGGCTTTTCAGACAGTGGTTTTAGCCGCACGGCCACGCGCTTCTCCAGTCATTATTTGAGACTATGAAATCGAGGCCTGCCCATTAGTTTATGTTATATTCCTATCTCTTTCTCTATCTGCTTCTATTTATCTCCCTTTTTATAGCTCTTATAGTATGGTCATTGCCAGGCAGGACACTAGAAATACATGGCCAAACCATATCTCTCCTTCACAATCGTCAGAAGGTTACCATGTACACCAATTGCTTACGGCATATTCCTGCAAACTTTTTCATTGGTGATCATCATCGAGTGCCGACTCCGCAACAGAGGTTGGCTACCATGGAGCGCCATTCTGATCAGTCTCTTGCTTTGATGGTGCAGGTTGATACAGCATCACATTGGTGATACAGCATAACAATTTGATGCCCAAAACCTTACGACAACATTTCATCTCCATAGCTTGTATCTTCTTCTGTAGCTTTGCATGGATTCAGTGGATCTGTAATTTCTATTTAACAGGCTGTAATATCCTGGACTGGCACATTCCCCTCAAGAACGGCAGAGCCTAAGCATTCGGTATTCATAATCATTGTCTCTATAATGAAACAATAACAACAAATTGTAATTTACGAACACTAATAACAAAATGTGATGTACAAACATTAACAATAAACTGTGGCTTACAAACAATAACAAACTGCGATTTACAAACATTAACAATAAACTGTGACTTACAAACAATAACAGAAAACTGTGATTTACAAATAATAACAACAAACTGTGATTTACAAACAGTAACAACAAACTGTGATTTAGGAACAATAACAATAAACTGTGATTTACAAACAATAACAACAAACTGCGATTTACAAACAATAACAGCAAACTGCGATTTACAAACAATAACAGCAAACTGTGATTTACAAACAATAACAACAAACTGCGATTTACAAACAATAACAGCAAACTGTGATTTACAAACAATAACAACAAACTGTGATTTAGGAACATTAACAACAAATGTAACAGTATATATAATTAAAGCACAGGTCAGGTAACTTAGCCGGTACCCATTACTGAACAGCTTATAACAGTGGTATAGAATGGCGGTCATCAGTAGTTAGTGACAGAATAACAAGTTGTGGGAACGGAAAGCTCATAGTGGGTAGTGGACAAGCCACGGAGGATGGATGGCGACATGAGTGGGTGCAGATAGTTCTCGAACATAATAAGTTTAGGGAGAATGGAAATTGTATAGTTATTGTGACAGTGTGGATAAACACATGGCTTGACCCGTCTGGTAAATAGGTTGACAAAAAACTTCCAGGACAAGTCAAAGTCATGAAGTAAACATCATTATTTTGAAACTCAGGAGAGGTCAAGCTGACCAGAGGTGGCTTTGGAGTCACAAATAAGCCTGTTTGGATCATCCTAAAGCGTCATAGTTCACTGAAAGTACCAAGATGTCGGCTGTTGTGATAGTTTGGAGGCGAAAGTCCCAGAGCGGTCAACTTCGCAACGGCTTCGCAACAATTGCATTGGATTCAGGTATTCCACACGCACATGTATGTTTGAGTATTTAAGCTTCGACACAATAGGTTTTCAGTAGTTAGGCACGCAATTTAGAACATATAAGTAGTTAGACACAAGATTTAAGCAGTTAGCACGAAGACCGGCTAGTCACGAAGAACTGCTGAAGACAGTCAGTCAGTTAATAGTTTTCAGTTTTAAGAGTTAGTAAGTCAGATAGTAGTAAGTAGTAGTTTACCGAATTAGTCAAGAATCATAAATGTGGACTAGTCAAGCTTATAGTAGAGAACACAGGAAAGGATAGCAGTGACGTAAGAGTTGATCTATAGACAGAATCAGAACAAGTGCATTAGTGCATAGAGAACATTTAGTTGTGAAAGTGCTGTTAAGAGTGTTTCAAATTGTGCTTCAGAGAACAAAGTAATAAGTAAGTTGTGAGAGAGAAAGATTTTTACAATATGCACGTGTGGACATTTCAATAGCTATTCAGTGATAACCTCTGAATGTCCAGAATTATTAAGAATAATAATTCTAAGAAAAGTGCTTCCACAATTATGTATCACATGCCAATTTAAAGATCAATAAACTTGATCATGTATTATGACAGAATAGTCTGTGATGATTAACGTTGTTGACTATAAATGTGCTGTGCTGTGATGACTATAAATATAAAGTCTAATATAAACAAGAAAGATAGGTAAACATCACCAACCTATTACACAAACTGTGATTTACAAACATTAACAATAAACTATGATATAGGAAAAATAACAACAAACTGATTTACAAAAAAATGACACCAAACTGTTATTTACAAACAATAACAACAAGCTGTGATTTACGAACAATAACAACAGACTGTGATTTACAAACAATAACAACAAGCTGTGATTTACGAACAATAAATACAAACTGTGATTTACAAAAATTAACAAGCTGTGATTTACAAACAATAACAATAAGCTGTGATTTACCAACAATAACAACACACTGAGATTTACGAACAATAACAACAAGCTGTGGTTTACAAAAATAACAACAAGCTGTGATTTACGAACAATAACAACAAACTGTGATTTACAAACAATAACAAGCTGTGATTTACCAACAATAACAACAAGCTGTGATTTACAAACAATAACAACAAGCTGTGATTTACAAACAACAACAACAAGCTGTGATTTACAAACAATAACAATAAGCTATGATTTACGAACAATAACAACAAGCTGTGATTACGAACAATAACAACAAACTGTGATTTACAAACAATAACAACACACTGTGCTTCACAAACAATAACAACAAACTGTGACTTATAAACAATAACAACAAGCTGTGATTTACAAACAGTAACAACAAGCTGTGACTTATAAACAATAACAACAAGCTGTGATTTATAAACAATAACAACAAGCTGTGGTTTGCAAACAATAACAACAAGCTGTGATTTACAAACAATAACAAACTGTGATTTACGAAAAATAATAAGAAACTGTGATTTACCAACAATACCAACAAAATCTGATGAACAAACATTAAAAATAAACTGTAATTTACACACGATAACAGCAAACTGTGATTGCCAAACAAGAACAACAAACTGTTTTTTATACAAGCATTAACAATAAACTGTGATTTACGAACAACAACAACATACTTTGATTTACAAACATTAACAACAAACTGTGATTTACAAACAATAACAACAAGCTGTGATTTACAGTTTACAATTCCACAACACTGAATTTGAGATTGGTTTCTCAACTCCCGTTTTGCCTACAACGATTGGCTGCTCCCATGGTCAGTGTGTCCCAGACGATAAACGTGATACAATAGAAAACTGATGTGAGATGTGTAAGGAAAATACTTCGAGTGAGAAAAGATGCGAAATGATAAATGATGAAATCAGTGAAATGGTTCATTTTTCACTTGTGATATGTCGTTTTAAGAAGAAACAGATCAAATGATTTGAACATGTAGCATGATCACCGCCAGACAGCTACCCTCACAGAGCAGTAACATTCACACATAACTGGAAGGTGGGGAGAAGGTAGACCAGGGAGATGGCGAATCAATATATCAGGCATTCATCATAGTGAGCATCATGGATTAGTCACTTAGATGAACTTTCACTCAAATATTCCATTTACACTTGGATGGGAGTTAAGATGGGCACATCCAGGAAGGAGAAACTTTGTGGACGAATAAGAAGACTTATCAACCAACACAGAACTGGAGTCGTCAGTCACTTCTAGACTTGTTGAGGAGTGGATCTGAGCACCTATAGACATGTTCGGAGTGCAATGATGATGAGCCGCAAATAACTCAATTTCATTTCCACTCGACGCTGGAAGGCATCAGAGGTGGGGGAAAAAAAGAAAACGTAATTTAAGTAAATATAACTGAGACTGCTTTGTTTGCTATTTACTATTTATAATGATCTGTTATGTTCCGGGTTATCTGTATTCCACTTACGCTGACTATCACGACTGAACACGCAGTTTGCCATCATTACCAACATTTGAAGTGGAATGATCCAACACGGCACGGATTCTTGCCCTTTATCCAAATGTCACATAGTTCAAGTTGCTGGTCTTGTTGATTGTTGTTGTCTTCAGTATCATTTTGTTCATTTATTTGACCTTTGAGAAAGACATATTTTGTTTAAATATAATATAAATGAGAGCAGGAAAGGTTACAACAAAGATCTTCAGTAGTACTCGGCGTGTGTGTTCAAAGATGACATTCTGAGGTTTGTATCAGTTGAATTTTGTTGTTGAGGTGAAGTAGGCTCAAATAACTAGTGGTCTCTTCTTGCTGATTTAACATTGTCGTCTCTTGATGTGAAATACATTGTTGATGCCAGTATTCGGTTGTCTCTTGATGTGAAATACATTGTTGATGCCAGTATTCGGTTGTCTCTTGATATCAAATATGTTGTTGATGCCAGTATTCGGTTGTCTCTTGATATGAAATATGTTGTTGATGCCAGTATTCTGTTGTCTCTTGATATCAAATATGTTGTTGATGCCAGTATTCGGTTGTCTCTTGATATCAAATATGTTGTTGATGCCAGTATTCGGTTGTCTCTTGATATCAAATATGTTGTTGATGCCAGTATTCGGTTGTCTCTTGATATCAAATATGTTGTTGATGCCAGTATTCGGTTGTCTCTTGATATCAAATATGTTGTTGATGCCAGTATTTCTGTGCCGTTGTTTTTGTATTTTAAAGACTCTTTTGGGACCACGAAAAGAACAGAGCACCCTCATGAGTAAGTGAATATTCGCTCTATTTAGTCCTGTATGTTTGACTTCACGAAAGAGAGTTCTTAATGTTATGTAGAGCTAGTCTTAACATATGGATGTGAATCATGGACAATTGGACAAGAGACATAAAATCACTGGAGGCTGTATAAATGTGGTTTTACAGAAAAATGTTGAGAATACCATGGACAGCTAAGAAGAGTACTGAAAACATTCTGAAAGAGGCTGAAGCAAAAAGAGAGCAGGTAATTTCCAATATTAGGAAGAAACAATCATCATTTTGTGGCCATGTAATGAGAAGAAAACAATTGGAATATATTGTAACAACTGGGAAAGTTGAGGGACGAAGAGATAGTGGGAAGCAACGAGAAAAGAGAAGAATGTCAACAACAGAAATGATAAATAACTGTCGAGATCGGAAGTTGTGGAGAGACATGATCACCTACGCCAGCAGGCATGGTACTTGATGATGATGATGACAATGTTTCTTCTTCTTTTCCTCTTTTCTCTTTCACTGATACCTAAAAGGCGTCGTGATTTATATCATTTGTCGTTCTTGTGCTGCTCGAATTGTCTGAATTAGTGATTTTCCTTTGTTGTTACATGTCTCTGTCACTGCATCTATCCATCTTCTTCTGGGTCTTCCTCTTGGTCTTTTCCCATGCATTCTCGAAAAGAACGCCCTTGATGGTGATTGGTGAGGATTCATTCTGACCAGGTGGCCGAACCATTTAAGTTGTTGTTGTTCTATATATTCTTGGCAGGGTTTTGTTCCTACCATTTTTCTTATGGTTTCATTTGGTATTCTATCTCTTCTTGTGTTGTTTGTTACTTTTCTCAAGCATCGCATCTCACATGTATTGATCTTTCTTAAATGGGATTTAGAAAGGGTCCATGTTTGACTTTCATAGCACAAAGTTGGTATGAAGATGCTATTTATCATTTGTTGTTTAGCTGGCATAGAAATGTTTGGATGTCTTAACAATGGTGAAAGCTGGTATGTGACAGCATTTGCTTTTTGTATTCTCATGTCAATTTCTCTGTCTAGTTTTCCATCTTCTGTGAACATTGCGCCTAAATACTTGAATTCCTCTACTTGTTTTATTTCTTTGTCTTTGATCTTGATGTTTAATGGGTGTCTCAATTTGCTTATTCTTATAGCCTCTGTTTTTGCTGTGTTAATTTTCATACTGTAGTTTGTGCAGCTTTTATCTAGAGATGTTAAATGCTGTTGTAGCAGGTTTTCATCCTCAAATATTAGGCATTGGTCATCTGCGAAGAGTAGCTCATTGATGTTGGAGTTTTCTACCTCTATGTTATTATTTGATTTGTCCTTGTTGTTGGTTGTTTCCTGATTTATTTTGTCCATATATATGATGAAGAGGAGTGGTGAGAGGACACATCCTTGTCTTACTCCTGTTGTAACCTGAAACCATTCTGACAGACCTTCCGATGTTCTGACGGCACTTTGACTGTTTTTATATAGTGCTATTATATTTTCTAGTAGTTGTCCTGCTACCCCGTATGTTTCTAAAGTTTGCCAAAGTTTGTTCCTGTCCACACGATCAAACGCTTTTTCCTGATCTATAAACACTATATTTAGGTTTCTGTCATATTCTATTGTTTTTTCACATAGTTGTCTCAATGTAAATATAGCATCTGTGCAGCTTTTGCCTTTTCTGAATCCGAATTGATTATTACTTAATTGAGGTTCTATTATGTATCTTACTCTCCTCTCTAATATTTTAGCAAACATTTTACCAACTTGACTCAATAGGGATATTCCTCTGTACATTTCACACTCCCTTTTACTTCCCTTATTCTTCCAAAATGGGACAATGATAGCTTTTTGCCAATCGTCTGGGACTTTTCTTTCTTCCCAAGCCATATTGAATATGATAGTAAGCCAATCTATAGCTGTTACCTTGCAAGCTAGTAGCATTTCTGTTGTTATTCCATCTATACCAGCTGCTTTGTTCTTTTTATTCTGTTTCAATGCCCATTCTACTTCTGCTTTAAGTATATTCGGTTCCTGTTCATCATACTGCCTATGTTTAAACTCTGTATTTCCGTTTGTATTTCCCTGGTTTAATAATTCCTTAAAGTATTCTCTCCATCTGATTATTATGTTTTTCCTGCTGCTGATTGGTCTACCTTTCTTGTCGTTTATTATAGTGGTTGGGTTATAATCATTATTTCTTACTCTCATTGCTTTTACACTTTTGAAAAATTCTCTGGGTTCTTCTCTACATGTTTTTGCTAATTCTTCACCAAATGCTTTCCATGAGTCTGCTTTTGTTTGTTCTAGGATCTTTTTGCTATCATTTCTGGCTTGTCTATAGTGATTGTAGTCTTCTGTTGTTTTTGTCTTCTGCCACGTTTTATACTTGTCTTTCTTGTGTTTCACTGCTGATTTTACTACTTCATTCCACCATCTTGTAAGTTTCTTTCTGCTCTTTCCTATATTTTTCAGACCGCATTTCTCTTGTGTTGACTCTATTAAACCTTCTTTAAACTGTTTCCATGCTTCTTCTATGTTTGTAGGTTGTATTCGGGTTTGGTATTTGTTGGTTACGGATTCTTCTATTTCTTTTTGTATGTTTACATTCTTTATTGCTTTTAGATCGATTCTTTGTGCTTGAGGTCTTGTCATCTGTAGTTTCCTAATCCATTTTTTCTGCCATAGTAAAACAGGCTTATGGTCTGTATCTAATATTGCATTTGGTATAGATCTTGAGTCTGTTATGTCCCTCCTTTGATGTCTTCTAGTCAAAATAAAATCGATTTGGGAGGCCTTGTCCGTGTCATTCCATTTATACCAAGTGAGTATTTGGTTATGATTGTGCTGATTAAACGTGTTTGTTATATAAAGATCATGTTCTGCACAAATATTTAGTAGGTGTTCACCGTTACTGTTACACTCTGTTCTAATGTCACTAAATGTTTATTCGATGTTAAAGATCCGTTCCTAGAGTAATCATACACATCAACACATACACAGAGAAATAGAACATCAACACAAACACAGAGAAATAGAACATCAACACAACACAGAGAAATAGAACATCAACACAAACACAGAGAAATAGAACATCAACACAAACACAGAGAAATAGAACATCAACACAAACACAGAGAAATAGATAGAACATCAACACAAACACAGAGAAATAGATATAATAAGGTAAAGAGAGTTATAAAGAAAAGAGAAGGAGAGAGAAGAAGAGAGAAGAAGAGAGGCGAAGATAAAGCGAGGAATAGATGTTTATAAATTATGACAAGGATAGTGAGAGGACCAAATTCTCTCTGTCATTAATTATCAATAGTCTCATAGGAATAAATGATGTGTATGTTCAGTATGTCTTTTTTTGTACAGATAACATAACTGCACTAGTGATAGCTATATTGATAACAATGATTGACACTATAAAATAATATCAATAATAGTGCAGGTTATGTTGGAGAGGCACACGAGTCACATTGCAACAACACAGCATGTGAATATTCATTAGTTGTACACCGATAACAGAGTGTGTGTGCGCAGGTTTGGTTGTTTACAATTGTTCAGAGTCCACTTCTGCTCGGTCCCTGGCACAGCAGAACAAGCCTTTGGTTTCCCGCTCTGGATGTGTAGCGTCGGCCAACAAGGTATCACTTATTGATGCTGGTCTGGCATTTCAGCTTCTCACAGCAAGTGGTTGGACTCTCACAAAATAAATACAAGCTCAGATCCACACACAGACAAAACTGACATACTCACATCCACATTCAGAACAAATACAGCCTCAGACCCAACAACAAACAACACACACAGAATTACTTACAGACTAGACACGCATTCACAGCAAATATTGATACATACCAGACATTTAAACTGTTCAACTCCTGTATGATACCAATGCTAACGGGGGCCTCGGTAGTTAGGAAAACCACCCGACTGGGCTACCGAAGTTTGGACAACTCGTGTTCGATTCCCGCTGGATTTAGTTTTAGAATTGAACTCGTGGTTAGAGAAAAATACGCCCGCGGTCTATCCAGACGCTGGCAGAAATGGAAACCAGGGTATTACCATAGGAAGGTGAGGAATGCCGCTTTGCATTGTGAGTTTCAATACTTGAAGTGACACTGTCAAGAAATCTCCGAACACTTCTGGATAGACGGCAGAACACATATGGATGAAAACTCACGGACTAAGACGCCGATTCAAGTCTCGTACTTTACATTTACCTTTACCAGTGCTAACATAAGGATGTAAAAGCTGGAAGCCCACCCATAATTTAGGAAATTGAACACTTTTGTCAATAAATATCTCTGTCGAATCTCAAACATAAGCTGAAGAGAATGCATTTCATTTGAACTGATAAGAGAAGAATCTAAACAGGAATACATGTCGAGCTTTATAAGAAAGAAGGTGGCAGTGGAAATACATCGGTGATGGGCTGAGAATGAAGGGAGACTTCCCCGTCAGTGATGCATGTGGGAACCTTCTGGTACAAGAAAACAAGCAAGACCAAGAGAATCGCTACGCAGAACAGGGAAGGCCCAACTAAGAAACAAGACCTACAAGAAGTAGCAGCAGATCGTCAATCGTGGAGAACTGAGTTCTGTCTTATGTGCCTCTTTGGCAACTGAGGATTAATGAATGAAAATAGGCATACATAAGAAAATTAACTAATGCATCAGTGACAGACAGCCGTGAGATAGGAGAGATTTAATGAAGTATTTAACTCATAACACTGATGTATAAATAAATTATTGAGTTTTAGTGGATTATTCCCATTACTATAAAAACACCCGTGGTTCTGTATAAAATGTTCGTCTCTCTTCTCGTAAGTTTCTATTCGTAACAAAAGATCCATTTCTTTACTGGTTACTATGGTTACCAGCCTTAGGTTACTATGAAATTGTGTGACCCGAGGAGAAATTGTTATTTATATATATATATTTTTTTTTTTTGCATTACTTATCCACATTTTAATATATGAGTTTGATAATAAACACATGGCTTATGTCAGGCAATCATTTTTAGTTATTCTTCCCAATGATTTTAACCCATGTTCTTCTTTGTTGCATTTAGATTCTCTCGATCTCTCCTCGATTAGAAAGTATCAATCTCTCCTCGATTAGAAAGTATCAATCTCTCCTCGATTAGAAAGTATCAATCTGTCCTAGTTTAGAAAGTAACAATCTCTCCTCGATTAGAAAGAAACAATCTCTCCTCGATTAGAAAGTAACAATCTCTCCTCGATTAGAAAGTAACAATCTCTCCTCGATTAGAAAGAAACAATCTCTCCTCGATTAGAAAGTAACAATCTCTCCTCGATTAGAAGATAACAATCTCTCCTCGATTAGAAAGTAACAATCTCTCCTCGTTTAGAAAGTATCTCTCCTCATTTAGAAAGTATCAATCTGTCCTCGTTTAGAAAGTATCAATCTCTCCTCGTTTAGAAAGTATCAATCTCTCCTCGTTTAGAAAGTATCAATCTCTCCTCGTTTAGAAAGTATCAATCTCTACTCGATTAGAAAGTATCAATCTGTCCTCGTTTAGAAAGTATCAATCTGTCCTCGATTAGAAAGTATCAATCTGTCCTCGTTTAGAAAGTATCAATCTGTCCTCGTTTAGAAAGTATCAATCTCTCCTCGTTTAGAAAGTAACAATCTCTCCTCGTTTAGAAAGTATCAATCTGTCCTCGTTTAGAAAGTATCAATCTCTCCTCATTTAGAAAGTATCAATCTGTCCTCGTTTAGAAAGTAACAATCTCTCCTCGTTTAGAAAGTATCAATCTCTCCTCATTTAGAAAGTATCAATCTGTCCTCGTTTAGAAAGTAACAACCTCTCCTCGATTAGAAAGTATCAATCTGTCCTCGTTTAGAAAGTATCAATCTCTCCTCATTTAGAAAGTAACAATCTGTCCACGTTTAGAAAGTATCAATCTCTCCTCGATTAGAAAGTATCAATCTCTCCTCGATTAGAAAGTATCAATCTCTCCTCGATTAGAAAGTATCAATCTCTCCTCGATTAGAAAGTATCAATCTCTCCTCGATTAGAAAGTATCAATCTGTCCTCGTTTAGAAAGTATCAATCTATCCTCGATTGGAAAGTATCAATCTCTCCTCGATTAGAAAGTAACAATCTCTCCTCGATTGGAAAGTATCAATCTCTCCTCGATTAGAAAGTAACAATCTCTCCTCGATTGGAAAGTATCAATCTCTCCTCGATTAGAAAGTATCAATCTCTCCTCGATTAGAAAGTATCAATCTCTCCTCGATTAGAAAGTATCAATCTCTCCTGGATTAGAAAGTATCAATCTGTCCTCGTTTAGAAAGTATCAATCTGTCCTCGATTAGAAAGTATTAATCTGTCCTCGATTAGAAAGTATTAATCTGTCCTTGTTTAGAAAGTATCAATCTGTCCTCGATTAGAAAGTATTAATCTGTCCTTGTTTAGAAAGTATTAATCTCTACTCGATTAGAAAGTATCAATCTGTCCTCGATTAGAAAGTATTAATCTGTCGGTAATTTCCTAGTTTGATAAAATATAGTATTTCAGTTTGGAAGAGTGATGTCCCCTAAAATATGTCTGCCAAAATACAGTGGTTCTACGCATTCTTGGCGTTGGGGTCATTACGCCGATTGGTAATCAACCGCACAATTCCCTTCGATCAGAAGATCATAATTAGGCCGAGTGGCGTCGTTTTTGTCACGCGTTATAATATATTTATAAATATTTAACACTAAAGCTAAACCTAACCCCTGGACCCAAAGCACAATCAATAGATACTCCGAAATGATTACATGCCAGCGTAATGACCCCAACGCCAAGAATGCGTAGAACCACTGTATTTTGGCAGACATATTTTAGGGGACATCACTTTTCCAAACTGAAAGACTATATCTGATCAAACTAGGAAATTACCAATCTGTCCTTGTTTAGAAAGTATCAATCTCTCCTCGATTAGAAAGTATCAATCTGTCCTCGTTTAGAAAGTATCAATCTGTCCTCGATTAGAAAGTATTAATCTGTCCTTGTTTAGAAAGTATCAGTCTGTCCTCGATTAGAAAGTATTAATCTGTCCTTGTTTAGAAAGTATTAATCTGTCCTCGTTTAGAAAGTATTAATGTGTCCTCGTTTAGAAAGTATCAATCTGTCCTCGTTTAGAAAGTATCAATCTGTCCTCGATTAGAAAGTATTAATCTGTCCTTGTTTAGAAAGTATCAATCTGTCCTCGATTAGAAAGTATTAATCTGTCCTTGTTTAGAAAGTATTAATCTGTCCTCGTTTAGAAAGTATTAATGTGTCCTCGTTTAGAAAGTATCAATCTGTCCTCGTTTAGAAAGTATCAATCTGTCCTCGTTTAGAAAGTATTAATGTGTCCTCGTTTAGAAAGTATCAATCTGTGCTCGTTTAGAAAGTATCAATCTGTCCTCGATTATAAAGTAACAATCTGTCCTCGTTTAGAAAGTATCAATCTGTCCTCGTTTAGAAAGTAACAATCTATCCTCGTTTAGAAAGTATCAATCTCTCCTCATTTAGAAAGTATCAATCTGTGCTCGTTTAGAAAGTATCAATCTCTCCTCATTTAGAAAGTAACAATCTATCCTCGTTTAGAAAGTATCAATCTCTCCTCATTTAGAAAGTATCAATCTGTCATCGATTATAAAATAACAATCTGTCCTCGTTTAGAAAGTAACAATCTATCCTCATTTAGAAAGTATCAATCTGTCCTCGTTTAGAAAGTATCAATCTCTCCTCGTTTAGAACGTATCAATCTGTCCTCGTTTAGAAAGTATCAATCTGTCCTCGTTTAGAAAGTATCAATCTGTCCTCGATTAGAAAGTATCAATCTGTCCTCGTTTAGAAAGTACCAATCTGTCCTCGTTTAGAAAGTATCAATCTGTCCTCGTTTAGAAAGTATCAATCTGTCCTCGATTAGAAAGTATCAATCTGTCCTCGTTTAGAAAGTACCAATCTGTCCTCGTTTAGAAAGTATCAATCTGTCCTCGTTTAGAAAGTACCAATCTGTCCTCGTTTAGAACGTATCAATGTCTCCTCATTTAGAATATGTCAAGTTCACTTCTTTCAGAATCTATCGATTTCTCCTGCTTTTAAAAATAATCATTATTTGTTTCGGTATTTAGAAAGTATTCACTTTTTGACAGTAGTTAAACCATAAAAACTCCGACAGCTCAGCGACCATGACTAGCAACTGAAGCTTCCACACAATGAACAGGAACAGCCAACAACTTTTGGGTTTAAAGACAATTAATGCTTTCATAGCGCGAACTTTATAACAGAAACTTGACCACATCCTATATCCCCAACGAGGCGAGGCCGAGTGTTTTTTTTTTTTTCATTTTCAGACGTTGAGTGACAATTCCCGTTTTGCCTCTAGAGTTATTTTCAACGTTGCGTTTTAAAATAATAAATCCACGGTATGTACTAGTGTCACCACACTCAAGATCATACTTTCAACTTGGCGAATGAACAACACGATCTTTCATAAAATAGCAATAAGTTTATTCCATCTATTCTCTGATCTTCTCGATCTAATCTACAATATTTGTAATTCACTCAGCTAGAATAATCCTGTACTAACCAAGGAGAGACTGACTGCTAACTGCTGACTACTTTCTAACTGCTTGGCTGTTAACTGCTTTGCTCTGACTGCTCCGCTGACCCCTTGACCGTTGAGTACCTTCTAAACTTTATATTTCCCCCTAGTTGCAATCCCAAGCTCCTTCACTCATCCAATCAAATTCTGCCACTCTAATTTCCTTTGTCTCCTAGCTGCTACACAAATACGTCACAACCATTAAAACAATACGTCACCTCTTTTAGAAATTTCCAGATCGCACCATCTTGAACACCTCATGTACCCATGCTTTATTCCCATACTTTGTACACTTTCCACAATCTCCTAGTTCACCTAACCCCTAGCCTGGATTGTAGAGTGCCCGTTTTGCCTCTAGAGTTATTTCCAACGTTGTGTTTTCAAATAATATATCCACGGTAACTACCACGGTAACTACCACGGTAACTACCACGGTAACTACCACGGTAACTACCACGGTAACTACCACGGTAACTACCATGGAAACTTTTTTGGACAACATAATTGTTAGTAACATTCTTCACCGAACTCTTTGTTTAAAAAAAAACACGTTATCATCAAACTGAAGTTTCTTTTACATTTAGGAGATGAAAGTGGAGATAACATGCAAGGAAAAACATGCCAGAATTCGCTATCCAAGAAAGCGCAAACAGACTCGATTTGAATCTTCTAAGATTGTTCTCTTAGATGATTTCAGAGAGCGTATTCGTGATGCAAAGTTGTTTATTTGACATTATCTTTTTTTTTTTAAGTAAAAATTGGATGGATGGCACATTAGGGACACGGTTGACTATTTGAGGAATTAAAGCAGTTGTCCTATATTCGTTCACCGCTGTACTGTCGACAACACCTTGTGGTCTGGTGCATCCATGCTTTGTACACATTTATCTGAGACTACCGAAATAGCATTCGATTTTTTTTTACTGATCTTAAATGACTCCCAGACTTAAATGGAAACCGGAATTTTTCTGAAAAAGTAAAGCGGCACTGGCGTAATACCGACCAATTTACCTCGAAAATCATGTGCTGAAGATCTATAAAAGTTATGGGGACTAACACCATATTCACTATACGCCACTTGGCGTGACGGAGTCTCTTCACCTATTTACTTTACTTTATCAAGTATAGGTTTAACATTAGGATGCTATCTCTTCTCAACATTCCTGTATGGTGCAGAAACATGGACATTAGTCAAGAAAACAGAACTGAAAATTGACGCTTTTGAAATGTGGATTTATAGAAGAATATGAAGAATTGGATGAAAAGAAAAGAAAACAAGCGATGATGTGTTAAAACAACTAAACATGAAAAGAGAACTACTAAACACAATTCAAACAAGACAAATGAGATTTTTGGGGCATATTAAAAGACACACACCTTACTAAAAGAATCTTGGAAGGGAAAATACAAGGTAAAAGAAGCAGAGGCAGATCAAGACTAATATGGACGAGTAACATCAAATGATGGACAAGCCAGGCTATGAGAATCTGCACCATCAAAGCGAGAGACAGAACAGAATGGCGCTCCATAGTAGCCAACCTTCTAAGTGGGGACGGCACTCGATGATTGAAATGAGTTAGGTTTAGGGTATTCTAGTTAGGTTTAGGGAATTCTTAACACTAAACCTAAACCAGGAGTAACATAATAACACATTAGAGAATGAACGAATAAAGTGCACGGGGACCTTACTCTGAACAGAGATAACTTAGTACGCTAAACTCATAGATTATATATAAACTAATGCTTGGCTTTCATAGTAATGAATTATTGTTACAAGTTTGCTATGAAGCACTCGAATTCTCTCCCATTGTGTGTCGCGAGATGCCAGAAAGGGCTCAAACCAAGAACCTCTGACATTTCTTTTCTGAACCAAATCCCAGATGTGTGCATCCTTAAGCTATTGATGCGACCTTGACAATTTTTAATAATTAATTCCGCAAGAAGAATATCCCAAACATCGTTACAGACACAAGAGATTAAACCCTCAAATCAGAAACACGAAAATGAACTCTCTTTTTTTAGGTCTTTTTATTTCAAATCCGATTATTCTTCGTCCAAATAAAATACTGAAGGTTGTTATATTGCTCAACGTTAGGAAGGTTGTTATATTGCTCAACGTTAGGAAGGTTGTTATATGGCTCAACGTTAGGAAGGTTGTTATATTGCTCAACGTTAGGAAGGTTGTTATATTGCTCAACGTTAGGAAGGTTGTTATATTGCTCAACGTTAGGAAGGTTGTTATATTGCTCAACGTTAGGAAGGTTGTTATATGGCTCAACGTTAGGAAGGTTGTTATATTGCTCAACGTTAGGAAGGTTGTTATATTGCTCAACGTTAGGAAGGTTGTTATATTGCTCAACGTTAGTAAGGTTGTTATATTGCTCAACGTTAGGAAGGTTGTTATATTGCTCAACGTTAGGAAGTTTGTTATATTGCTCAACGTTAGGAAGGTTGTTATATTGCTCAACGTTAGGAAGGTTGTTATATTGCTCAACGTTAGGAAGGTTGTTATATTGCTCAACGTTAGGACGGTTGTTATATTGCTCAACGTTAGGAAGGTTGTTATATTGCTCAACGTTAGGAAGGTTGTTATATTGCTCAACGTTAGGAAGGTTGTTATATTGCTCAACGTTAGGAAGGTTGTTATATTGCTCAACGTTAGGAAGGTTGTTATATTGCTCAACGTTAGGAAGGTTGTTATATTGCTCAACGTTAGGAAGGTTGTTATATTGCTCAACGTTAGGAAGGTTGTTATATTGCTCAACGTTAGGAAGGTTGTTATATTGCTCAACGTTAGGAAGGTTGTTATATAGCTCAACGTTAGGAAGGTTGTTATATTGCTCAACGTTAGGAAGGTTGTTATATTGTTCAACGTTAGGAAGGTTGTTATATTGCTCAACGTTAGGAAGGTTGTTATATTGCTCAACGTTAGGAAGGTTGTTATATAGCTCAACGTTAGGAAGTTTGTTATATTGCTCAACGTTAGGAAGGTTGTTATATTGCTCAACGTTAGGAAGGTTGTTATATAGCTCAACGTTAGGAAGGTTGTTATATTGCTCAACGTTAAGAATCACACAATTTGTTGCAATACACTGAGATAAACACCTTATTACTCGTTACCAGGTACAGTTTGTTTTAGAAATATCATTAGAGTTATAACTTTAGAAAATAATCTAATAAGCTATAGTATAATAACTATGTTAATATGTATTTATAATATAATAAATAATAATCATTAAGTACCGGGCCTACTGGCGTATGTGATCATGCCTTCCATAACCATAACCATGATGACCAACATCTATCTATCTATCTATCTATCTATCTATCTATCTATCTATCTATCTATCTATCTATCTATCTATCTATCTATCTATCTATCTATCTATCTATCTATCTATCTATCTATCTATCTATCTATCTATCTATCTATCTATCTATCTATCTATCTATCTATCTATCTATCTATCTATCTATCTATCTATCTATCTATCTATCTATCTATCTATCTATCTATCTATCTATCTATCTATCTATCTATCTATCTATCTATCTATCTATAATATTGTGACCGACGATCTTTTAACTGTCAGACCTTGCACAGGACCTGCATTTCGAGTTCGACTCACGGCTCTTTTCTTTAAGTGTTGTTCTATCTCAGTGAGGAAGCCGATGTCTGCTGTTGTTGCCTTCCGGTTAAATGTTCTTTTTTGTTTTTTTTTCTAGGTCGGCCTCTTTTTATTTTACCATATATTTCCCATTTGAGGGCCTGCTGTGTTATTATTGTGTTGTCTCTTCTCATCACATCGCCAACATATGACCACCTTCTTCTCTTGATTATAGATGATATTTTTGGATGATTTGTCTTGTCTTTTTTTTCCTGCACTAGTCTTGAACTCATTCTAATGGTATACAAAGTATTTTTTCCTCAGACATTTCTTGTCAAATACATCCAGTTTATTTTCTATTTCTTTAGTTGTTTACCAGATCTCGCATACACATGTAACGGTGGATAATACATTTGATTTGAAAATCCTGAGTTTTATTTTTGTGCTGAATAATTTTGATTTCCATATTATATCATGATTTATCAAAGTCATTATTGCCTTTGCTATTCTGATTTTAATTTCTTTCTTTGCGTCTCCATGATCTATAAGTAAAAAAGTAAAGTAAAGAGCCCCGTCACGCCAAGTGACATATAGGGAATATGGGGTTAGTGACCATAGCTTTTATAGATCTTCAGGACATCATTATGGGGTAGTGTGGGCGGTATTACGCCAGTGCCGCTTTACTTTCCCAGAATAAATCAGGTACCCATATAAGGCTGGGTGAACCCAGAAGCCGTCGGTCTAGTTAGGATTCGATCTCTTGTCCGTTGTAGCCTTGTTCACTAACCAGCGAGCTATCTCGGCTCCCCTCCATGATATTAGCAGCTTCCAAAAGTAGACTATAATAAGAAAACTGAAAAATAACATGATAAACTAGTCAAATTGTTGTGATCTGAAATATGACATTTCTTCACAGTTTTATACCACGCCAGTGACAGTATCTATTGAGTGCCTTTCTGGGGTAGGTAACTTTTATTTCTGGAAGATTTGAGGTTTTCCTTAACTCATAATGAACCCTATGCTTTTTTTATAGTTTATGATAGAGTTATTTATGATAAAATTAGTTACTAGTTTATGGTAGAGTTACTAATTTATTATAGAGTTACTATTTTATGGTAGAGTTGCTAATTTATGGTAGGGTTACTATTTTATGGTAAAATTACTATTTTATAATAGAGATACTAGTTTATGGTAGAGTTACTATTTTATGGTAGAGTTGCTAATTTATGGTAGGGTGACTATTTTATGGTAAAGATACTAGTTTATGGTAGAGTTACTATTTTATGGTAGAGTTGCTAGTTTATGATAAAGTTGGTAGTTTATAATAGAGTTACTAGTTTATGACAGAGTTAATAGTTTAAGATTGAGTTACTAGTTTATGACATAGTTACTATTTTATGATAGAGTTACTAGTTCATGATGTGGTTACTAGTTCACGATAAAGTTACTATTTCATGCTAGAATTACTAGTTCATGATGAAGTTACTAGTTTATGATAGAGTTACTAGTTCATGCACGAGTTACTAGTTTATGATACATTTACTAGTTCATGCTAGAATTAATAGTTTCTGATTCATTTACAAGTTCATGATAGAGTTACTAGTTCATGCTATAGTTAATAGTTTATGATACATTTACTAGTTCATGGTAGAGTTAATAGTTTATGACACATTTACTAGTTCATGGTAGAGTTACTAGTTCATGCTATAGTTAATAGTTTATGATACATTTACTAGTTCATGGTAGAGTTAATAGTTTATGATACATTTACTAGTTCATGGTAGAGTTAATAGTTTATGCTAGAGTTAATAGTTCATGGTAGTGTTACTATATGGTAGAGCTACTAGTTCATGGTAGAGTTACTAGTTTATGATGCAATTGCTAGTTCATACTAGAGTTAATAGTTTATTATACATTTATTAGTTCATGGTAGAGTTACTAGTTCATGGTATAGTTACTAGTTCATGCTAGAGTTATTAGTTCATGCTAGAGTTAATAGTTTATGATACATTTACTAGTTCATGCTAGAGTTGATAGTTTATGATACATTTACTAGTTCATGGTAGTGTTACTATATGGTAGAGCTACTAGTTCATAGTAGAGTTACTAGTTTATGATGCAATTGCTAGTTCATACTAGAGTTAATAGTTTATTATACATTTATTAGTTCATGGTAGAGCTACTAGTTCATGGTAGAGTTACTAGTTCATGCTAGAGTTATTAGTTCATGCTAGAGTTAATAGTTTATGACACATTTACTAGTTCATGCTAGAGTTACTAGTTTATGATACATTTACTAGTTCATGCTAGAGTTACCAGTTTATGACACATTTACTAGTTCATGGTAGAGTTACTAGTTCATGGTAGAGTTACTAGTTTATGATACATTTACTAGTTCATGCTAGAGTTAATATTTTATGATATATTTACTAGTTCACGGTAGAGTTACTAGCTCATGCTAGAGTTAATAGTTTATGATACATTTACTAGTTCATGGTAGAGTTACTAGCTCATGCTAGAGTTAAAAGTTTATGATACATTTACTAGTTCATGGTAGTTTTACTAGTTTATGATACATTTACTAGTTCATGCTAGAGTTAATATTTTATTATATATTTACTAGTTCATGGTATAGTTACTAGCTCATGCTAGAGTTAATAGTTTATGATACATTTACTAGTTCATGGTAGAGTTACTAGCTCATGCTAAAGTTAAAATTTTATAATACATTTACTAGTTCATGGTAGTTTTACTATATGGTAGAGCAACTAGTTCATTGTAGCGTTACTAGTTTATGATGCATTTGCTAGTTCATACTAAAGTTAATAGTTTATTATATAATTACTAGTTCGTGTTAGAGTTACTAGTTCATGCTAGAGTTATTAGTTCATGCTAGAGATAATAGTTTATGATATATATATATATATATATATATATATATATATATATATATATATATATATATATATATTAGTTCACGCTGGAGTTAATAGTTTATGATACATTTACTAGTTCGTGCTAGAGCTACTAGTTCATGGTAGAGTTAATATATGGTAGAGCTACTAGTTCATGGTAGAGTTAATATATGGTAGAGCTACTAGTTCATGGTAGAGTTAATATATGGTAGAGCTACTAGTTCATGGTAGAGCAACTAGTTCATGTTAGAGTTACTAGTTCATGCTAGAGTTATTAGTTCATGCTAGAGTTATTAGTTCATGCTAGAGTTATTAGCTCATGTTAGCGTTACTAGTTCATGCTATAGTTATTAGTTCATGTTAGAGTTACTAGTTCATGCTAGAGTTATTAGTTCATGCCAGAGTTATTAATTCATGCTAGAGTTATTAGTTCATGTTAGATTTACTAGTTCATGCTAGAGTTATTAGTTCATGCTAGAGTTACTAGTTCATGCTGGAGTTATTAGTTCATGCTAGAGTTACTAGTTCATGCTAGAGTTATTAGTTCATGCTAGAGTTATTAGTTCATGTTAGATTTACTAGTTCATGCTAGAGTTATTAGTTCATGCTAGAGTTACTAGTTCATGCTGGAGTTATTAGTTCATGCTAGAGTTACTAGGTCATGCTAGAGTTATTAGTTCATGCTAGAGTTATTAGTTCATGCTAGAGTTACTAGTTCATGCTGGAGTTATTAGTTCATGCTAGAGTTACTAGTTCATGCTAGAGTTATTAGTTCATGCTAGAGTTACTAGTTCATGCTAGAGTTATTAGTTCATGCTAGAGTTACTAGTTCATGCTAGAGTTATTAGTTCATGCTAGAGTTACTAGTTCATGCAGGAGTTACTAGTTCATGCTAGAGTTACTAGTTCATGCTAGAGTTACTAGTTCATGCAGGAGTTACTAGTTCATGCAGGAGTTACTAGTTCATGATAGAGTTACTAGTTCATGCAGGAGTTACTAGTTCATGCAGGAGTTACTAGATCATGCAGGAGTTATTAGTTCATGCTGGAGTTATTAGTTCATGCTAGAGTTATTAGTTCATGCCAGAGTTATTAGTTCATGCTAGAGTTATTAGTTCATGCTAGAGTTATTAGTTCATGCTAGAGTTATTAGTTCATGCTAGAGTTACTAGTTCATGCTAGAGTTATTAGTTCATGCTAGAGTTACTAGTTCATGCTAGAGTTACTAGTTCATGCTGGAGTTATTAGTTCATGCTAAAGTTATTAGTTCATGTTAGAGTTATTAGTTCATGCTAGAGTTACTGGTTCATGCTAGAGTTACTAGTTCATACTGGAGTTATTAGTTCATGTTAGAGTTATTAGTTCATGCTAGAGTTACTGGTTCATGCTAGAGTTACTAGTTCATACTGGAGTTATTAGTTCATGTTAGAGTTACTAGTTCATGCTGGAGTTATTAGTTCATGCTAGAGTTATTAGTTCATGCTAGAGTTACTAGTTCATGCTGGAGTTATTAGTTCATGTTAGAGTTACTAGTTATTTATTGAAGTTAGAGATATTATTTCCATTCGCTTTCACTATGTAGCGTTGACATGGACGGACGCGTGAACATTAATTCAACTTTTAGTCATTCTGTGCATATTCCGAATATAAATCAGGAATGTAAATCACGAATACAAATCACGAATACAAATCACGAATATAAATCACGAATATAAATCACGAATATAAATCAAGTGTATTTTCCCTTATGAAACAAGAAATATATTTTTGAATGGTCTCTTCATGAATTCTTTGACTTTGAAATTGTCACAGTTTTGACTTGTCTTCATAAATCCTAGTTTTCAAAATCATAGAATTTTCCACCTTGTTTTCAGCTTTCTTTGCCAGAAATTTACAATCTCGTTTATTATTTTCAAATTTATCGTATTTTTTTCATCGTGGCTGTTTCCACATGTATGTTTTCGGAATAAATCAAATTCCGGCATTTGATAAAAGGGAACAATTTAAATAATTATTGTAGTTAAAGCTTGAAGAAATATATGGACGTGAATGAGCTATTGAAGCTGATACTTGTATCCTGGGTTAATCACACATGGCCACTTTAAAACAGCCATAGCTGCTAGGATAGACTCAAGGACTTCCATTGTGATAATTCATTTACCTTTTCGCCATCTTGTACACTCTCGTTCGATTTCAAATTCCACAAAGATTGTTTCAATAAAAGCATGAGTACAATATAGATCTTTTGTTCTACTGTCACAGTCTGTCATAGGAAATGACAGGTACGATTGTGACATGTTTTGCTGATAAGTTTTATTTTCACATGAAATGAAATGCTGATTATGAAGGTATAGTTGTCTTGCCACTAGGAACATATTACACATCATTATACACCCTTCATTCTTCACTTCCTCTTGTACCCGGAGCCGAGGGAGACACAAAGTTCTGGTTCTGGAACTTTGGCGGCTTCATTCATTGTTAATTGATGATGTTCTAGCGTTTCTTCGATGCTGTCTGTCCATTTTACTCTGGGTCTGCCTCTAGCCTTCTTTTTTATTTTTCTCCTCTTTTAGTATATGCCTTGTATGGTAAGGAATCACGCGACATTCTTTCTAGACGGGCAAACCAGTTTATTTATTGGTTCTGTATGAGCTTAGGATCTGTTTAGTGCCTACTCTTTCTCTTATAATATCATTTATGATTGTCATTTCTGGTCACCCCAAGCGCTTTTCTCAAACATCTCATCGCTGTGGTGAAAAGCGTTCTTGTATGTTTAGTCGTAACGGACCCTCTTTGATGTTAGTAGCACAACGTGGGGATAAGGTTGCATAATATATTTGAAATAGATTCAGATACCTTGCATCGATAATAACATTAGATAGTAGAGGTACTGCAGAAATTAGAAGCACAATAGAACAAGCAAAGACAGAATTCCATCGAATGAAAAACATCCTATGTAACAGATTATCGTCCATTGAGTTTAGGAAACGTGCCCTAAAGTGCTACATTGAACCTGTTCTTCATATAGAAAAGAATCATGGATGATCAGCAAAAGAACACAGAGGGCATTATATGCAGCTGATATGGGGTTTCTCAGAAGAATGCTACGAATTCAATGGATAGCAAAAATTACAAATGAAGAATGTTTAAAACAAGTTGCAGACACCAGAAATATCATCAAAATCATGCGGAAGAGACAATCTGCATTTATTGGGCATGTCATGCGAAACGAAGGCATTAAGAATACTATAACAACAGACAGAATGAATAGAAAGAAGATCAGAGGAAAACTAAGAGAACACATATTGAACAGCTTACCCATAATGACATAATAAAAGATCACAGACCGAAATTATGACATACATGAAGATCGGGAGATGTGGAGAGTGATGATCGCCTACGCCAAACAGCATGACACTTGATGATGATGATGGTGATGATAAGATGTTTCTTTTGAAGGCTTTATTTTCACATTCTGTAGACTGCTGCGATATCTTGATATCTGTCTTCTATCCTTTTGTCTGGTGTCTAAATTGTCACCGTGACAATCTGAATTATTTTATTACCAATTTAATTGTTTTCCCTTTTATCCTGACATGTGTCGCTACTTTCATTCCACAGTAAGATTTACACTCGAGATGCGATGTGGTTAACTGATAAGCCCCTTGTGGGCATGTGTACACTTTGGTGTATGCGGAGAAAATATATAATCTTATATGTTTCACAGATGTAAGATAAGAAACATTACAGGACATGCGTGAGAACACGTCCTGTTACGTGGGAAGATAGCATATTAGCTTCACAAAGTTGCACAAATTACGTGATAAGACGCAACAAGGAACGTGTGCGAATCACTAAATTTCTCTCCAATTTCCTCTCTCCAATTTCCTCTCTCCCATTTCCTCTCTCCATCACTC
>JAVIAB010000124.1:11960556-11963056 GCA_032433765.1 Megaustenia siamemsis
CATTGTAATTAACAGTTACTATCACTTCCACTTTCACTTACAGTTACTGTCACTTCCATTGTAATTAACAGTTACTATCACTTCCACTTTCACCTACAGTTACTGTCACTTCCATTGTAACTAACAGTTACTATCACTTCCACTTTCACTTACAGTTACTATCACTTCCACTTTCACTTACAGTTTCTATCACATCCACTTTCACTTACAGTTACTATCACTTCCACTTTCACTTACAGTTACTATCACTTCCACTTTCACTTACAGTTTCTATGACATCCACTTTCACTTACAGTTACTATCACATCCACTTTCACTTACAGTTACTATCACTTCCACTTTCACTTACAGTTACTATCACTTCCACTTTCACTTACAGTTTCTATCACATCCACTTTCACTTACAGTTACTATCACTTCCACTTTCACTTACAGTTACTATCACTTCCACTTTCACTTACAGTTACTGTCACTTCCACTTTCACTTACAGTTACTATCACTTCCACTTTCACTTACAGTTACTATCACGTCCACTTTCACTTACAGTTACTGTCACTTCCATTATAGGTCAACTTTCCAACTTCTCGTCCACTCCTCCTTCCAGCTTTTATAGAGGTAGGCACCCACACACACACACATACACATACCCACACACAGAAAGAGGGACTGAGGGGGAGAAAACGAGATAAAGAGGGAGAGAAATTACCCAGCAAAAAAATGATCACGTGACATATTTACTTTCACAAGATTCACACTAACAAGATCTTCCAGCCCAATTTTCCTTTCTTCTCACTTTTCATTCCGCCATTCACACAGTGCTTCCATTATCTGCCCCGACCATCTCCAGCGTCCATGGGTTTTCTCACGTGCGGACACTGGTCCTTGTCGGACGGTCGATGAGCTCACCAACCCACTCCACTCCCACCCCTACCATAAACTAGTTATCCAGCCAAAAAAAAAAATTCAGGGGAACTGGAAACATGGATCTATAGGAAGTCCAATGTAAAGTTTTCTCCCCTTAGATGCTATTCACTTCTCTGTGGTTCAGCTGTTCTCAACCCGTTTTGGATGGACCCTGTGAACGCTTTGAAGAACATAACTCCTGCAACTTGAAAATAGGAAGTGACAATTTAAAAAAAAAAACCCGACTAATTTTGTTAAAGTAAAACTATCTTTTATATTAGACCGAAGGTCACGATAGTTGTAGCGTTAGTTTACTGGGCTACTAAGGACAAATGATCGGGTTCGATCCTGATCGACGGCTTCCAGGTTAAACCAGCCTTAAATGGGCACCGCATTTTTTTCTAGGAAAGTAAAGCGGCACTGGCGTAACACTGACCACATTACCCAAAAAATCATATGTCGAAGGTCTGTAAAAATTTATGGTCACTAACACAATATGCTGTACAACTAAACGCCACGTGGCGTGACGGGATTCTTTATTTTACTTTTCACCTACATTTGATTATAACTTCTATTTTTGACTTCATACAAAAGATTCTCTCAAACTTGCAGCTATCATTTCTCTTTGTTTTCCTCGGTGTCTTCTTTCATCTGCGATGTTTATGTAACCAGCTGTCTCAATATATGGCTGCCTTGTGATTTATAGGCAAGAAATCAAGTTATGACTCAACCATATCTCATTAGCAGGTAAGAAATAATGACTCTCATGTGACTGTGCGCATGCGTGAAACCTCTTCTCATGTGCGTTTTGTTTCACTTGTTGCGTGTTCAACTTTAAATCCCTTTTTCCACCAACACCCCCCCCCCCATCTACCAGAGCAACCAGTCTAGGTATTATCCTTCATCAGTTTCAGCCTCATTCTTCAATAGACGCGCAGTCTATTCCTCCATCACGTCCTCTCTATCTAAGTTGTAATGAACCGTCACTGATTATGCTAGCGCATCCGCTCTTCTATTGCCATGAACGATCGCATTACCGTGGTAATACATCCACACTGGTCTCTGAAATATGGAAACTTCTATGGATGCCAACATCTCATTCTGCAGCCATTCATTTTAAATCTCTGGAAATCTGACGTCATTACAACTCTGCTCCTATTACTAACATTAGTAATCCTGGTTCTGTGTAACAGATCTTCTACTCTCGAAGCTAAATGTATAATTACTCTTTGGCTCATTTCGCCTTTCATTTGAAAACTCTGGGGCTTTGTGTATAGAGTTTTTACAACTTGGGAATCCTTGAAGTCTTTTTGTTTTTCCGGTTTGTTTTCATTTATGCAGCTCATAGCTGTCTCTGTAACGATTCATGCATATTTATCGTTGGAAGCAAAGTAAATAAACAAGAATATTCTAATATGAAAACAAGTAATAAACAATTTGAACATGAGAGATGTCAAAATGGATTTTACTCAAAGCTGCTCTGTAGATGAGAGAGTTGGACGCTGAACTCTCGCATGGAACACAATACAGCAGACTAAAGTGCAAATGGGATTAAAGGAGCATCGACTTTGACATCGTTTGTGAATAATTTTAAAT
>JAVIAB010000124.1:11968056-12098056 GCA_032433765.1 Megaustenia siamemsis
GTGTGAAAAATAGACCAGGGGCAGATTACAATAGTGATCATGTACCAGTTGTAGGAAAGCTTAGAGTAAAATTAAAAGCAACAAAACGAGCCTCAGTTAACATCAAGTTAAATTTAGATTTACTCAAATCAGACAAGACGTTGCGAGACAAATATAAAATTACAATTCAGAATCGGTACAATGCAATAGAGAAGATACAAAGCATTGATGAACAGTGGGAAATGCTAAAAAAATCAATACAACAAACATTAAAAGAGTTCATACCACCAGTGAGGACAAATTCAAGAAAGAAATTGATAACATATGGCAATTTGCAGCTAATGGATACAAAAAGAAGAAATAAAGAAAATAAAGATTAGTATAAGAGAATAATAAAGAAATTGTAATACCATGCAATGAAGCATGGCTAAAACAGAAATGCAAAGAGATTGAAATGCAACAAAAAGAAGATGCAAAGTTTATATACAAACAAATTTAAGAATTAACAGGAAGAAAAACGCATTCAAAAATGGATGTTTAAGATCAAAGGAAGGAGAACTGTTGATTGAACAAGAAAGTGTAAGGGAACCATAGACAGAATGCATTAAAGATCGTTATAATGATGAGCGAACAGAAGTAAATATTAAGAATAATGGAGAAGGACCAGAAATACTCAAAGAAGAAGAGGAAGATGCCTTGCGCAATATGAAAGCAGAAAAAGCTCCTGGACCAGATAATATAACTAAAGAAGAGATTGAAGTCATGGGTGATTTTGGAATAGACATAATAACAAAAATATTGAATGATATCTACAACAGCGGATATATACCAGACGGCCTGCACAAATCAATATTCATAGCCCTACCAAAGAAATCGGGTGCGAATGAATGCGATGATCATCGCACAATAAGCCTTATGAGTCACATGACTAAGATATTACTAAGAATCATCATGCGAAGAGTGCGAAACAAAATCAGTCCAGAAATTAGTGTTCAACAGTGTGGTTTTGTTAAAGATAAAGGAACAAGCAATGCCATTTATATCATAAGATCTTTAGTAGAAAGGGCCATAGAGGTGAATACAGATCTATACCTATGTTTCATAGATTACACCAAGGCATTTGACAAAGTAAAGCACCAAGAAATAATGAACATTTTAGAAAGCATAAACGTAGACAGCAAAGATCTAAGAATAATAAAGAACATGTACTGGCAACAAACAGTGGCCATAAGAACTGGAAACCAATTGGGAATGTTTCAACAAATAAAACAGGGTGTTAGACAAGGTTGTGTGTTGTCACCAGATTTGTTTAATATTTATAGTGAGATTATTTTAAGATCCATAAGGGGCATGCCTGGAATTACAATCGGAGGTCATAATATAAATAATCTAATATATGCTGATGATACAGTCTTAATCGCTAAGAGTGAAAATGAGTTACTAGAAATGTTAGACATAATAGTGAAAGAAAGCAATCATAAAGGATTCAGCCTTAATAGCAAAAAGACAGAGGTAATGGTAACAACAAAGAAAAAGACATCAGCTCAGTGCAAAAAAAAATAAAAGAAAAAAGAAAAGTGGAATAATATTGAAACAGGTAAATGAATTTAAATATTTGGGAACTTTGTTAACCTCAGACGGAAGATGTACAAAAGAGGTGAGATGCAGAATGACTCAGGCAAAAGGAGCTTTCCAAAAAATTAGGATGATACTATGTAATCCATTTTTACAATAGAAACAAGAATAAGAGTTCTTAAATGTTATGTAGAGCCAGTCTTAACATATAAATGTGAATCATGGAGAATAGGACAATAGATAAGAAAATCACTGGAGGCTGTAGAAATGTGGTGTTACAGAAGAATGTTGAGAATACCATGAAAAGCTAAGAAGAGTAATGAAAACGTTATGAAAGAGGCCAAAGCAAAAAGATAGCTAATTTCCAATATTAGGAAGAAACAATCATCATTTTTTGGCCATGTAATGAGAAGAGAACAGCTGGAATATATTGTAACAACTAAAAAATTGAGGGACGAAGAGATAGAGAGAGGCAAAGAGAAAAAATAACAGACAGCTTGAGAGAATGTCTTGGCAGAAGTGAACAACAGAAATGATAAATAACTGTCGTGATCGAAAGTTGTGGAGAGACATGATCACCTACGCCAGCAGGTTTGGTACTTGATGATGATGATTGTCAAAAATGGATTGCACAGTTTCATCCTCATTTTTTGAAAAGCTGTTTTGGAAATATTTTGGTCAACTACACCGGGTATCCTTCTACTCATTTTTTTCTGGCCACAGCGCTATATGCAAAGAGGAAGAGGGGGGGGGGGGTGGCATTTGTATTTCTCATTATAGTTAGAAATGTTTTTGTTTTAGATACTTCATTATTAGTTAGCTATGTACCGCTAATTTTATTTAGTTGCATTTCTGTGTGTGTTTGTTCCTGCTGAAGGCATATTGAGCTGAAAATTCGTTCAGTTAAGTCGTCTTAACCTTCGTTGCGGAGACGGCACTCAATGATGATGAAGTCGTCTTAAATTACTTAGATCTTTAACCGTGCCATTTTTAGAATTTCTCGTTTGAAAAGATCCATGAATTCTATTATTTACGGGCTCTATTATTTACAGGCCCTATTATTTACAGGCTCTATTATTTACAGGCTCTATTATTTACAGGTTCTATTGTTTACAGGCTCTATTATTTACAGGTTCTATTGTTTACAGGCTCTATTATTTACAGGTTCTATTGTTTACAGGCTATATTATTTAAAGGTTATATTATTTACAGGCTCTATTATTTACAGGTTCTATTATTTACAGGATCTATTATTTACAGGCTCTATTATTTACAGCCTCTATTTTTTACAGGTTATATTATTTATAGGCTCTATTATTTACAGGTTCTATTGTTTACAGGCTCTATTATTTACAGGTTCTATTATTTACAGGCTCTATTATTTACAGGTTCTATTGTTTACGGGTTCTATTGTTTACAGGTTCTATTATTTACAGGCTGTATTATTTACAGGTTCTATTATTTACAGGTTCTATTATTTACAGGTTCTATTATTTACAGGCTCTATTATTTACAGGCTCTATTATTTACAGGTTCTATTATTTACAGGCTCTATTATTTACAGGTTCTATTATTTACAGGTTTTATTGTTTACAGGCTCTATTATTTACAGGCTCTATTATTTACAGGCTCTATTATTTACAGGCTCTATTATTTACAGGCTCTATTATTTACAGGTTCTATTGTTTACAGGCATATTTATTTACAGGTTTTATTGTTTATAACTTGGAAACCATTGTTGTAGCACCTCTTGTAATACATAGTTTAGCAAGCCTCGATGTAGCACGTTCTATGGTAGCCCTAGTCCAGGAGAAGACAACGCTTGTGTGGCGAGCTTTATTTCCTAGGGGCTACACATTTATTGTCTGGGGCCCAGACAGGAAGGGGATCAGGTTGGGGGCTCTGCTAGGGGTGTGGAAATATTGACTGGAAGTGACAGTAGGGACAATTAGTCTGTAAGCTGTTAGAAGCTGTGAGATGAAGGTGTTGGTGGTGGCTAGGAGGGTATGCTAAAATAAAATGAAGAGAAAGCTGGAATTATACACACACTGTCAAACACTTACTGAAACAAACACGTACGCACAGCTAATTATAGATAGATCATCTCTCTCCAGAAAATTACAGACGGTCCGGGTCTGAAATCAATTCCTCTTTAATCAACACGGCTCCTTGCCACCAGACAAAGTTATAATGAGCATCCGGTTGTTGCAACTAAGCACATATTACATATCAATGTATTCAATTCTAAAACGTAATATCCAGCTCACAGAGATATATGTAAGCAAAAATATGTTCGTATGTTCAAGTCAGTCAGCATAGATTGCGTATCAGTAAATCAGTAAGTGTTGATAAGTAGGCCGGCAGTGGTGTGTTGGTATTTCAACAGTGGTGTGTTGATATTTCAACAGTAGTGTATCGATGTTTCATGAATGGTGTGTTAATGTTTCAACGGTGGTATATTGATGTTTCCTAAATAATTTGCGGATGTTTCAACGGTGGTGTATTTATATTTTAAAAGTGGTGTATTCATGTTTCAGCAGTGGTTTGTTGATGTTTCAACAATGGTGTATTTATATTTCAACAGATGAATATTAATATTTTAAAGACGGCGTGTTGAAGTTTCGAACAATGTTGTATTTATATTTCAACGGTTGTGTTTTGATATTTCAAGTGCTTAATGTTGATATTTAATATGTGGTGCATTGATGTTTCAACCGTGGTTGTTGAAGTTCCAACAGTGGTTTGTTAATGTTTCAACCATGGTGGTGTTCTGATATTCCAACAGTGGTGTGTTTATTTTTTAGCGATGATTTGTTCATATTTCACAGTGATGTATTGATGCTTCAAGTGTTGTGTGTTGATGTTTCAACAGTGGTGTATTGATGTTTCATGAATAGATTGTTGATGTTTCAACAGGGGTGTGTTGATGTTTCATGAATAGATTGTTGATGTTTCAACAGTGGTGTATTAATTTTTCATGAATAGATTGTTAAATTTTCAACAGTGTTGTGTTGATGTTTCATGAATAAATTGTTGATGTTTCATGAATAGATTGTTGATGTTTCAACAGTGGTGTGTTGATGTTTCATGAATAGAATGCTGATGTTTCATGAATAAATTGTTGATGTTTCATGAATAGATTGTTGATGTTTCAACAGTGGTGTGTTGATGTTTCATGAATAGAATGCTGATGTTTCATGAATAGATTGTTGATGTTTCATCAGTGGTGTATTAATTTTTAATGAATAGATTTTTTATGTTTCTACAGTGGTGTGTTGATGTTTCATGAATAGATTGTTGATTTTTCAACAGTGGTGTATTGATGTTTCATGAATAGATTTGTGATGTTTCAACAGTAGTGTGTTGATGTTTCATGAATAGATTTTTGATGTTTCAACAGTGGTGTATTAATTTTTCATGAATAGATTGTTGATGTTTCAGTATTGATGAGTTGATGTTTCATGAATAGATTAATGATGTTTCATGAATAGATTGTTGATGTTTCAACAGTGGTGTGTTGATGGTTCATGAATAGATTGTTGATGTTTCAACAGTGGTGTGTTGATGTTTCATGAATAGATTGTTGATGTTTCATCAGTGGTGTATTGATGTTTCATGAATAGATTGTTGATGTTTCAACAGTGGTGTGTTGATGTTTCAGGAAAAGATTGTTGATGTTTCATCAGTGGTGTTTTGATGTTTCATGAATAGATTGTTGATGTTTCATCAGTGGTGTGTTGATGTTTCAGGAATAGATTGTTGATGTTTCAACAGTGGTGTGTTGATGTTTAATGAATAGATTGTTGATGTTTCATCAGTGGTGTATTGATGTTTCATGAATAGATTGTTGATGTTTCAACAGTGGTGTGTTGATGTTTCATGAATAGATTGTTGATGTTTCAACAGTGGTGTGTTGATGTTTCATGAATAGAATGTTGATGTTTCATCAGTGGTGTGTTGATGTTTCATGAATAGATTGTTGATGTTTCAACAGTGGTGTATTGTGAAATATTACAGTAAAGTACTTATCATCATCATCATCAAGTACCGGGCCTGCTGGCGTAGGTGATCATGTCTTTCCACAACTTTCGATCCCGACTGTTATTTATCATTCCTGTTGCTGACCTTTCTGCCAAGCCATTCACATAAGCTGTCTGGTATCTTTTCTCTTAGCTTTCCTCTATCTCTTCGTCCCTCAATTTTTCTAATTGTTACAATATATTCCAGTTGTTCTCTTCTCATTATACTAAAAGTATACAACATATACCAGTTGTTCTCTTCTCATTATATTAAAAGTATACAATATATTCCAGTTGTTCTCTTCACACTACATTAAAAGTATACACTATATTCCAGTTGTTCTCTTCTCAATACATTAAAAGTATACAATATATTCCTGTTATAGTATATTTATCGTTTCTTTTTTCTTTTATTATATTATATTATATCTTGTTTAACTTGACAGCACATTGATTTTAGTTTACCAATACAACTGGTAAATTCATGATAGAGTCTTTCTTGAATACATAATGACAATCATTTTTATTGATTTCTTTCTGCTCAATGATCTGTAGTGGTGAATGCACTTATCTTAATTCAATGTTCATTAATTTCGGAACTTCCCAAGGCTACCGCCGGTAACTATGGTCCGTTCCAAGTGCACATTTTAATACAACATTATTCAGCTTACTTGAAATGTGAAACACAATTCTGGGAATCTTTCAAACACTTTCACAGCACTAAAGTTCATATATTCATCAACTTCTACTAATAACTTCTCAACTGTCTTAATAATCTCTCAACTGACTTACAACTACAACTTGAAGATTCCTAACTGACTTCGCTACATCAAGAAAACTTATTAAAATTAATTACTTGTGATCTAATTTGCTAGCATCTTATTCTAACACTTCTAGTTCTACTTAACTCCTAACTAACTGCCTTCGGCAGTTCGGCCGAAGCCGGGCTAAGCTTGCTTAGTCTACATTCTGAACTGAATTGAACTCTTCCTAACTGTTCCTAAATGTTCCTGACTGTTAACTCGCTATCTATTGTGTAGGAGTTTAAATACTCAACTACTCTCTTTCACCTGAGACTCAGCAGCCAATCAGCTGCTGCCAAGTGACTTGCGCTCTTCTGGTCACCTGCATATTCGAGTCCGAGATCTGAACTCTTGTGTCTCAACTGTCCAAGACTTTGACAATATCAGCTTATTTTCGTACGACTCTGACCTCTTCTGGTTTGATGAAAATACCTTGTTTATCAGACGGGTCAAAGTCAGGGGGTCAACGCATGCTATTTGCGTGATGGTCACTTTCACAACAACCTATTGTTGTGAAAACCCGCATGGAAATCTCCATGGACCTAACTCTCATCGTGTCGTCCAGTAATTCTATCTTACCTTCCTCCCTACTTCTGTGTGCTACCCCTACATGAACTTGTACTCCTAACTTTGTTGTATCAGGAAACTTACCATACTTAAATTATGTCCTAACTACGCTGGTCGCTACCATTTGTCACTGCTGAAGTCTATTGAGAAACGGGTAACAACTAAGTTACCTGCCCCCATGCTTTCACTAGATTACTGAATAACATTTCAATTGTTCTCTTCTCGTTACATTAAAAGTAAAATTACTTATAGTAGAATCATACTTTTTTTTATTTCTCCTTTATTATGTGCGTTACTACAATTCACATTTTGATGTCTTTATATAAGTCTTAGAACAAATAAAAGCGAAAATGAACTACGAAACACAATTCAAACAAGACAAATGAGATTTTGAGGACATATTAAAAGACACAGCAAACTACTAAAAGTAATCTTGGAAGGGAAAATAGATGGTAAAAGAGGTAGCCAGACCGACGCTAAGATGATGAATAACATCAAAAGATGGGTAAGTCAACCTATGACAACCTACACCACCAAAGCAAGAGACAGAGGAATGGTACTTATGACTGTTAATCTTCAATGTGGAGACGGCACTCGATGATAATGATGAGAATGCAACATAAAAAATCAAGATGTCTTCCTTGTGTGGGGTCAAAACAAAGAAATGCATTTACATGCTAAGCTGCAGTAAAGTTAATTGTAAGGAGAAATGAACAAAAAAAAATATTAAACAAAATGAAAAAAGGTATGGTTACACTTTACATAATAAGTGAACGACACAAGTTAGAACAACTTTTCTGCTCAATAGACCTTCAGCAGGAACAAACAAACAACAGAAACACAAATATGTATTTTAAATAAACAATAATCAAATAATAAAATATTATTCTAGTTCGAAATTATTATGATGTTATTATTTGTTTAAAATTGTAAATACATATATCTGTTTCTGTTGTATGTCTCTTCCTGCTGAAGGCCTTTTGAGCCGAAACGCTATTCTAATTTGTGTTGTCCACTTATTAGGTAAAGCTTTAACCATACCGTTTTTTTGTTCTTTTTCTTCTATGTATATTTCTTTTCATCTCTTCTTCTTTGTGTAGTGCGCCGTGACCTGGTTGTTCCATATGTTTTCATTTCGATTTTGGAAAAGATGTTCGATAAATATTTTCTGAGACTCGCTGTCTCCATAGGCCAGTCACTCCCAATGTTGGTGTGTCACGTGAATTAAGTCAGGGATAATGTTAGTGTGTCACGTGAATGAAGTCAGGGATAATGTTGGTGTGTCACGTGAATGAAGTCAGGGATAATGTTGGCGTGTCAAGTGAATGAAGTCAGGGATAATGTTGGTGTTTCACGTGAATGAAGTCAGGGATAATGTTGGTGTGTCACGTGAATGAAGTCAGGGATAATGTTGGTGTGTCACGTGAATGAAGTCAGGGATAATGTTGGTGTGTCACGTGAATAAAGTCAGGGATAATGTTGGTGTGTCACGTGAATGAAGTCAGGGATAATGTTGGTGTGTCACGTGAATGAAGTCAGGGATAATGTTGGTGTGTCACGTGAATAAAGTCAGGGATAATGTTAGTGTGTCACGTGAATGAAGTCAGGGATAATGTTAGTGTGTTTGTACCTTCTTGCTTGCGTAAATGTTATAGATTTCGGTTAGTGTAGGTGTTTAAAGGGAGATGAGTGGGTGTTGTTGTATGCTTTATGGTATTGTGGGATCGATGTGTTGCTGACATGTAAGTATCACTGTTGAATTGTATGGGGTTGAGTTTGTGATGTACTCGCATGTTGAGTGTTGTTGAGTTAGTGATGGATATAGAGTGTTCTTGAGTTAGTGATGGATAGAGAGTGTTGTTGAATTAGTGATTATGTTGATTGATGTTGATTAAGTAATGTATGTTGAGTGCTGTTGAGTTAGTGATGTATGTTGAGTGCTATTGAGTTAGTGTTGTATGTTTAATATTGTTGAGTTAGTAATGTATGCTGAGTGTTGTTGAGTTAGTAATGTATGCTGAGTGTTGTTGAGTTAGTAATGTATGCTGAGTGTTGTTGAGTTAGTATTGTGCAGAAACATGGACATTAGACAAGAAAAGAGAAAACAAATTGAAGCCTTTGAAATGTGGATTTCTAGAAGAATAGGAAGACTTAGATGGAAAGAAAAGAAAACAAACGATGACGCCATAAAACAATTAAATATGAAAACATAACTACTAAACACAATTCAAACAAGACAAATGAGATTTTTGGGCCATGTTAAAAGGCACAACAGCCTACTAAAAATGATCTTAGAAGGGAAAATACTAAGTAAAAGTGGCAGAGGCAGACCAAGACTAACATGGGCAAGTAACATTAAAAGAAGGATAAGCAAGCTTATGACAATCTCCACCATCAAAGCAAGAGACAGCGCGGAATGGCACTCCACGGTAGCCAACCTTCGATGCGGCACTCGATGATGATGATGATGATATCTGAACATTTTAAAATGTGTATGAGTTAACAAGTGAATATTTTAAAACGTGTCTGGGTTAACAAGTGAACATTTTAAAACGTGTTTTGGTTAACAAGTGAACATTGCAGCACGAAGACGCTCACATGTGTGTCAGATCTTTGATATTTTGTTGACAAGCATTAACTACTAAAGTATCATTCACACAGAAATATTTCCCACAGTTAGAAACGTTACTTTCTTTGTCACTAATTGAAACCACTTCCACAGAATATCCATTTTCAAAATGAGAGGAATGTACTAGGTTATGAACATAATCAATTATAAATGCTGCAAAATTATTAAGATTATAACTTAAATGTCACTTTTGGGTAAAAACAAGTAGTGGTGTATAAAACAATCCGTTTTTCTTTGCTGCTGAAAAAAAAGATAAAAATAGCGTCAGCAAAGAAAGTAGAATTGTCTAAATCCTGGCCAGTATTTCCAGCACGTGCTTTCAGTAGCACTTGACGAGAACATTCTGGATTGGTCTTGTACAATCGACCGCTAGCACGAAAAACAAGATTGCTTCAAATGTTCAATCTTCGATTCATCTTGAGGATTTGGAAATAATCCTTCTTTAATCCTATTCTTAACAATGCCAACATCTTTTGTGGTTGTGGGTTTGCTTTCTCTTTAATATGTCATTTTTATCGCTGTCTCAGATCTCTGCTTGTTGTATTCATGATGAAATCTCCTCAGCGATCACTTAGATTATTTTATTTAACCAATTAATTTTACCGATGAACTTGCTTATTGGAGCAGCGATAGCTCAGTGGTTAGTCAACTAGACTACAAAGGATGAGAGGTCAGGGTTCGATCCTGATCGACGGCTTTCGTGTTCATCATCATCAAGTGCCAAACATGCTGGCGTAGGTAATCATGTCTCTGCACAACTTTCGGACTCGCCAGTTATTTATAATTTCTGTTATTGACCTTCTGCCAACCCATTTGCTTAAGTTGTCTGGTATCATTTCTCTTTGTTTCCCTCTATCTCTTTGTCCCTCAATTTTCCCAGTTGTTACAATATATTCCAGCTGTTCCCTTCTTATTACATGGCCTAAAAATGATGATTGTTTTTTCCTAATAAGGATAGTTTAGATAGAAAGAAACTCTTTTTGCCCTGGCCTCTTTCAGAACGTTTTAATTACTCTTCTTATCTGTCCATGGTATTACTGAAGGGAGGTCAAAAAGTAATGCACACCAATTTTTTTCTCGGCTAATAATAAAGACAGGAATATGAAATTTTGCACACTTGGAATATGACATGTTCCAATTATGTGCACCAAATTGCACAGCATTCGGATAAATATTACGCAATCTATGAACCGTTAAAATGGAGCTTGTCAACAATGTCCGTTACAAACAGCGAATTGTCATAGAATTTCTGGTTGCGGAAAAAGAAACTGTGGCAAACATTCATAAACGACTGTGTGCAGTGTACAAATGTTCTGCAGTCGATAGGAGCACAGTTAGTCGCTGGGTTCAGAGAATTAAAGCTGCAGAAAGTGTACGAGTGGAGCTGCATGATTTACCGCGTTCTGGACGTGTTGCCTCGGCTACCAGCACAGACATGTTAAACCGGGCTGATGCCATTATTCGTAAGGATAGGCGTATCACTAGTCAGCAATTGGCATTGCAGCTTACAGTCAGCAAGGGAAGTGCAATCGCAATTTTTAAAACTCTCGGATATTCAAATATTTGCGCTCGATGGGTTCCTCGGTGCCTAACAAATGATCACAGAGTTCAAAGGAAAACATTCTGTTCTGAATTGTTGGAGCGTTTCGGTGTTGAAGGAGAAATGTTTTTGTCAAAAATTGTTACCGGTGACGAAACGTGGGCACATCATTATGAGCCTGAAACAAAAATGCAGTCAATGGAATGGCATCATCCGCAGTCACCAAAAAGAAAAAAATTCAAAACATCTCCATCAGCCGGAAAGGTGATGATCACTGTCTTCTGGGACATTGATGGTGTGATTCTTGTTGATGTAATGACAAGAGGTGAGACAATCAACTCGACAGCTTACATCAATACACTGACAAAACTCAAAAATCGGTTCCACAGAGTTCGGCCTAATAAGCCATCTGCAGATTTGTTGCTTCAACATGACAATGCACGCCCTCACACAAGTCTGGTAACACGGGAAGCAATCAACAAATTTGGTTGGACTGTACTGCCCCATCCTCCTTACAGCCCTGATCTGGCTCCCTCTGATTTCCATCTGTTTGGACCACTCAAAAAATTCCTGCGTGGGACACACTTTGACAATGATGAGGATGTGATCCGTGCAGTTAAAAAATGGCTACGCGAGCAGGACAAAACTTGGTACAAACGAGGCATTCATGACCTAGTTTCGCGTTGGCGTAAGGCAATACGCTTGGACGGAGATTATGTTGAAAAATAGGTAGTGTAAAGGGGATGTTCAGCTACAATCTGTGAAAATTTCACACATTTTGCCCGAATAGTTTCCGAGAAAAAAATTGGTGTGCATTACTTTTTGACCTCCCTACGTATCAAAATTTTTCTGTAAAACCAAATTTCTACAGCTTCCAGTGATTCTCTTGTCTGTTCTCCTATTGACTTAACACTGGCTCTACATAACATTTAAGATCCCTTTTTCTTGTTCCCATTGTAAGTATGGATTGCACATTATCATCCTCATTTTTTCCGGGTTCACCCTGCCTTAAATGGATAACGGATTTTTTTTTCTGGAACAGTAAAGCGGCACAGGCGTAATGCTGAACACATTACTCCAAAAATCATGTGCTGAAGGTCGATAACAATTATGGTCATTAAAACCATATTCCCTATACTACACTTGGCATGACAGGGCTCTTTACTTATAATCACTGACATGTTTCCTACTATTGGGAATGTCATAGAAACACCTGACATGTTTCCTACTGTTGGGAATGTCATAGAAACACCTGACATGTTTCCTACTGTTGGGAATGTCATAGAAACACGAGGTCAGACAGACGTTAACAATGGAACTGTCTTTCATCATGTTCTTCTTACTTTCAACACTTTCAATCCCTGTGGAGCATAGGTCTTTAACAAACACTCTCAGCTCCCTGTGGAGCATAGGTCTTTAACAAACACTCTCAGCTCCCTGTGGAGCATAGGTCTTTAACAAACACTCTCAGCTCCCTGTGGAGCATAGGTCTTTAACAAACACTCTCAGCTCTCTGTGGAGCATAGGTCTTTAACAAACACTCTCAGCTCTCTGTGGAGCATAGGTCTTTAACAAACACTCTCAGCTCTCTGTGGAGCATAGGTCTTTAACAAACACTCTCAGCTCCCTGTGGAGCATAGGTCTTTAACAAACACTCTCAGCTCCCTGTGGAGCATAGGTCTTTAACAAACACTCTCAGCTCCCTGTGAAGCATAGGTCTTTAACAAACACTCTCAGCTCCCTGTGGAGTACTGGTCTTCAACTAACACTTTCAACTCCCTGCACAGCATAGGTCTTCAACAAACACTTTCATCTCGCTGTGTAGCATAGGTCTTCAAAAAACACTTTCAGCTCCCTGTGCGGCATAGGACTTCAACAGACACTTTCAGCTTCCTGTGGAGCATAGGTCTTAAACAAACACTTTCAGCTCCCTGTGGAGCATAAAAAGTACACGCCAAGTGGCGTATAGGGAATATGGTGTTAGTGACCATAAATCTTACAGACCTTTGACACATGATTTCTGGGGTAATGTGGTCGGTATTACGCCCGTGCCGCTTTACTTTTCCCGAAAAAAATCCGGTACCCATTAAAGATTGGGTCAACCTTGAAGCCGTCGGTTGGGATTGAACCCTACATCTTGTCCTTTGTAGTCCAGTTCACTAACCACTGAGCTATCGCGGCTCCCCTGTGGAGCATATGTCTTCATCAAACACTTTCAGCTCCCTGTGGAGCATAGTTCTTCAGCAAACAATTTCCAAGCCGTTCTGTTTCTTGCCATTCTTTTAAGATCATTCCATGTCTTCCGTACCATCTTCATATCTGCTTCCATATATCTTCTCCAATAATATTTTGGTCTTCCTCTTTTCGTGGAGATTCTAAAAAAGGGAATAATGTTATGTAATTTTCTCAGTTGACTTCCCCAGTGTGTGTCCTATCCAGTGCCATCGTCTTCGTTGTATCTCTTTTTCCACTGGCATTCGACGCACTTTTCCATAATTCTACATTAGTGATTTTGTCATGCTATTTACATCCATTTATTTTCAGCACGCATCCATTAATGAAAGTCTATTTTTGTTTGTTATTGTCATTTTTGCTGTTCTGTATGTTTCACAACCATATAATAGAACTGACTTAACATTGGAGTTGAACATTTTTATATGTGTATGTCAGCTAATTTCTTTCGATTTCCATTTGTTTCCTAGTGCAACAAAGGTTCCACATGCTTTTTGAATTTATATTTTTGTATCATCCTCTGTTCCGTCTTCTTTGTCCATATTACTGTCCAGACATATTTAAAATGATACGTCTAGTACAGCTATTTTTATGTCTCCTTCACACTTTATCACAACGTTATCTCTGATATAATGAAAGTGGAGAGTCGCGGTAGTGCAAACTGATTTCATACATTCACGTAATCGATTATCACCGCGAAGTTCGGGTCCCAGGTTGTAGATACAGAAACAAATATTGTCAATAATATACAGTTATATTTCCGCTTACGACATTTTCACTTTGAGAAACAAATGCAAACCCTTGCACAGACGTTGTTAGTTGTGTTTGTTGTAACATTTATGTTATGTTAGTTTGTGTTATTCCCTTAGTTAAATATCCGTCACATAGACGAAGGTGTGTATCATCATCAAGTGCTATACCTGCTGGCGAAGGAGAACTTGTCTCTCGACAATTCTCGGTCTCGACCGTTAGTTATCATATCTGTTGTTGACCTTGTTGTTGTTAAGCTGTCTGGTATTTTTTTCCTTGCTTTACCCCCCCCCCCCCACCACCACCCCCCCCTCGGGTCATATCACCCCCTTCCCAACCCTTCCCTAGTCGTCACAGCATATTCCAGCTCTTCCCTTCTCATTGCATGGCTAAACAATGATGATTATTTCTAGTTTCCGAGATAATTTATAAACTCTGTGGGCACGAATTTCAGAACGAGCTATCATGTGCCATACCGGTTGGCGGAGGTGAATCATGTCCTTCCACTAACTTCTATCTAAAGTGCATCGTATCAGTTCTGTTTTTGACTGCTTTCCAAGCCATAACACCAAGCTATCCAGTATTTTCTCTCTTTTTCGTCCGCGATCTCTCTTTCATTTATTTTTTTGCCAGTTGTAACCAAGTATTGTTAACCTCAGACGGAAGATGTACAAAAGAGGTGAGATGCAGAATGGCTCAGGCACAAGCAGCTTTCCAAAAAATGAGGAAGATACTACGCAATCCATTTTTAACAATAGAAACAAGAAAAAGAGTTTTTAAATTTTACGTAGAGCCAGTCTTAACATATGGATGCGAATCATGGACAATAGGACAACAGACAAGAAAATCACTGGAGTCTGTAGAAATGCGGTTTTACAGAAGAATGTTGAGAATACCATGGACAGCTAAGAAAAGTAATGAAATTGTTCTGAAAGAGGCCACAGCAAAAAGAGAGCTAATTTCCAATATTAGGAAGAAACAATCATCATTTTTTGGCCATGTAATGAGAAGAGAACAATTGGAACATATTGTATCAACTGGAAAAATTGAGGGACGAAGAAGATAGAGGGAAGCAAAGAAAAAAAAATACCAGACAGCTTAAGAGAATGGCTTGGCAGAAGGTCAACAACATAAATGATAAATAGCTGCTGAGATCGAAAGTTGTGGAGAGACATGATCACCTACGCCAGAAGGACCGGTACTTGATGATGATGAACCAAGTATTCCAACTTTCCTCGCCCAAGCTATCCAGTATTTTCTCTCTTTGTCGTCCGCGATCTCTCTTTCCTTTTATTTTGCCAGTTGTAACCAAGTATTCTAACTTTCCTCTTCTCATGATGTGCCCGAAAAATGTTGATTATTTCTTTCTGATTATTTTTAGGAGCTCCCTTTTTGTGTTGGCCTCTTTGAGAATTTCGTCATTTGTCTTTTTAGCTGTCCAGGGAACTTTCAACATTCTTCTGAGAAATCCCATCTTTGTGGTCTCTAATCGTCTTTATATTTGTTTGTCTACTGTCCATGATTCGCTTCTATAAGTCAGAATTGGTTCTATGTAGCACCGATTAATACTGTTTCTCATTTCTATTGACATAGATTGGTTGCATAAGATATTGTTCATTTTCTGAAATGCTATTTTGGCCTGAGCTATAGTCTGCTTCTTATTTCTGTGGTGCATCTTCCATCTGAAGTTATTATTGTGCCCAAGTATTTGATGCGTTGCACTTGTTTCAGATTTGTCCTGTTTATTTGTATGCTGCATAATGGTGATGATTGTTTCTTTGATATAATCATTACTTCTGTTTCCTTACTATTCAGACTGAGACCTTTTTTGTTGCTTTCCTTTACTATTACGTTTATCCTTTCTTGTAGAACGAACTATAATATTGAAAATTAGCTCTCTTTTTGCTTTTGTCGTTCTCAGAACGTTTTCATTACTCTCTTTAGCTCCATGGTATTCTCAAATTCTTCTGTACAACCACATCTCTACAGCCTCCAGTGATTATTCCGTCCGCTGTCGCACCGTCCATGACTCACGTCCAAGGTATGTATATTTATCTAACAACAAAACCGAAAACTTTTCACATTCACTTTCTCATGAACCACATTTAATAATTTTAGCTAAGGTCGGATAGGACGTCTTGGCGTTGTGATTGTCGTTAACGATATTCTCCCGCAGAACGATGATTACAAGGTAGCAGTCAGAAGCTTTGAAGTGTAGATTGAGACTTGTTATGCGGTCATACTGTGTGTGATTGAGTTAAGGTTATTAAAGTTTACGTTCTGTCACGTTCTTGTCTCGACATATGTGACTAGTGGATAGGTTGTAGCTGTGTAGGATACAGGGTCGTAATTATCCTTGATATTTATGAGACTTGTGCTAGTATATCATGTTGATAATGCCGGGTTGACCATTTTGTTAATGCCGGGTTGGCCATTTTGATAATGCTGGTTTTGCCATTTTGATAATTCCGGGTTGGCCATTTTGATAATGCCGGGTTGGCCATTTTGATAATGCCGGGTTGGCCATTTTGAGGGGTTGGCCATTTTGATAATGCCGGGTTGGCTATTTTGATAATGCCGGGTTGGCCATTTTGATAATGCCGGGTTGGCCATTTTGATAATGCTGAGTTGGTCATTTCGATAATTCCAGTTTGATCATTTTATTAATGCGGGGTTGGCCATTTTGATAATGCCGGGTTGGCTATTTTGATAATGCCGGGTTGGCCATTTTGATAATGCCGGGTTGGCCATTTTGATAATGCTGAGTTGGTCATTTCGATAATTCCAGTTTGATCATTTTATTAATGCCGGTTTGGCCATTTTGATAATGCCGGGTTGGCCATTTTGATAATGCCGGGTTGGCCATTTTGATAATGACGGGTTGGCCATTTTGATAATGCTGAGTTGGTCATTTCGATAATTCCAGTTTGATCATTTTATTAATGCAGGCCTGGCTCTTTTTATAATTCCGGGTTGACCATTTTGATAATGTAGGTTTGGCCATTCTGATGTCAGGTTGACCATTTTGATAATGCAGGGTTGGCCATTTTGATTTTGCCAGGTCCAACAAATCAACAACAGCTGACATGTTAATATAGTGCACACACATTTGGGAAGACATGCATTGTTGGCGACCTTCACAAAACACTTCCCTCAGTCCTACATCAACCAACACTAGTAGCTAGGAAGCGAACTCTAGCCTCATGAAACATCTCTTAAAGACACACTTTCAGTTTATTTGAAGCAGATGTGGACCAGAATTATGTGTAGCTTTATCGTTGGATTCGAGTTGGGTGACCGGAATTATGTGTAGCTTTATCGTTGGATTCGAGTTGGGTGACCGGAATTATGTGTAGCTTTATCGTTGGATTCGAGTTGGATGACCAGAATTATGTGTAGCTTTATCGTTGGATTCGAGTTGGATGACCGGAATTATGTGGTGGGACACGCGATCAACAAGAAGGAAGTTCAGACTCTGGCTTGAGGAAACGAATTATCTGCTAAACACACAGTCGAAAGTACGTACAACACTACACTCCAGATCACAGACAAACACTACACTCTAGAACACATATACATATATATAAGCTTGCTGATGGCAAAACAATTTGAAGGAGATTCACTAACTAACTTGGTCACGAGGGCATAAACAGTAATTGTTAAAACGGCACAAAACTGATTAATAGTAGTGCAAGATAGTAGAAATTTTACATTTGTACTTTCTTGAAACATGGCCGGACAGCAGCATACTTCTTGCTCGTTTCGAGTTTCATCAGCCAAGAGTTATTTAACGTGGTTAACCTGAACAAGGAACTTCTTTGTATGTTCCGTCTCTGAGAGGGCTAGGTTCTCGATGTGGCCTACTTTGATATCTGACGTCACTTTAAAAAACAAATCGATGCTTCCAAATGTGGTCATTTATAGTTGGGTACATTTTTGTTTTGAGTTGATCACGTTAACTCCACGCTACAGTGACACCCTGAGCAAAAAGTATTTTTTTTAGTCTATTTGAGCAAGTGAAATTAACAATACAATAAATTTAAGGTTGGCAAAGTTACAAGTCAAATATACTATCTTTGATTTGAACGCTTATTTGACGTTATATATAATACCCAAACCAGGCCGCTATCATGTATCGAAAAAAACGAAGAACAATATATGGTCCGAAGTGGGATCGAACCCGTACTCAGTGGCACCGCGCCTTGCCACGAGAAGCCGAACGCTTGGCACACTACCACGCAGCCAACTAAAAAATTGGCTATTGCAGTAGTGTCTTACACGATGACGTTCTCAATGACTATAGCATAGGGTAACGATCACAGACCGGAAATAAATTGTATATTTGTACTTTCCTATTAATGCAAGTATCTCCCAGTAGGGCTGAATACTTGTGTTGTAGACAAACATTTATTGGACGAAACAGCACGAATAGTAGTTCCCAGTGATTATATACTGGGTACAAATAATAATACATAAATATTATTATATGGGGAACTTCCGAGGCGATAATAGGGAATAATAGAACAAAGAAGTATGTGTTAGCACTCGGAAAAATTGACAGACAAACAACAATAGAAAAAAACGAAGAACAATATATGGTCCGAAGTGGGATCGAACCCGTACTCAGTGGCACCGCGCCTTGCCACGAGAAGCCGAACGCTTGGCACACTACCACGCAGCCAACTAAAAAATTGGCTATTGCAGTAGTGTCTTACACGATGACGTTCTCAATGACTATAGCATAGGGTAACGATCACAGACCGGAAATAAATTGTATATTTGTACTTTCCTATTAATGCAAGTATCTCCCAGTAGGGCTGAATACTTGTGTTGTAGACAAACATTTATTGGACGAAACAGCACGAATAGTAGTTCCCAGTGATTATATACTGGGTACAAATAATAATACATAAATATTATTATATGGGGAACTTCCGAGGCGATAATAGGGAATAATAGAACAAAGAAGTATGTGTTAGCACTCGGAAAAATTGACAGACAAACAACAATAGAAAAAAACGAAGAACAATATATGGTCCGAAGTGGGATCGAACCCGTACTCAGTGGCACCGCGCCTTGCCACGAGAAGCCGAACGCTTGGCACACTACCACGCAGCCAACTAAAAAATTGGCTATTGCAGTAGTGTCTTACACGATGACGTTCTCAATGACTATAGCATAGGGTAACGATCACAGACCGGAAATAAATTGTATATTTGTACTTTCCTATTAATGCAAGTATCTCCCAGTAGGGCTGAATACTTGTGTTGTAGACAAACATTTATTGGACGAAACAGCACGAATAGTAGTTCCCAGTGATTATATACTGGGTACAAATAATAATACATAAATATTATTATATGGGGAACTTCCGAGGCGATAATAGGGAATAATAGAACAAAGAAGTATGTGTTAGCACTCGGAAAAATTGACAGACAAACAACAATAGAAAAAAACGAAGAACAATATATGGTCCGAAGTGGGATCGAACCCGTACTCAGTGGCACCGCGCCTTGCCACGAGAAGCCGAACGCTTGGCACACTACCACGCAGCCAACTAAAAAATTGGCTATTGCAGTAGTGTCTTACACGATGACGTTCTCAATGACTATAGCATAGGGTAACGATCACAGACCGGAAATAAATTGTATATTTGTACTTTCCTATTAATGCAAGTATCTCCCAGTAGGGCTGAATACTTGTGTTGTAGACAAACATTTATTGGACGAAACAGCACGAATAGTAGTTCCCAGTGATTATATACTGGGTACAAATAATAATACATAAATATTCCCTATTATCGCCTCGGAAGTTCCCCATATAATAATATTTATGTATTATTATTTGTACCCAGTATATAACCACTGGGAACTACTATTCGTGCTGTTTCGTCCAATAAATGTTTGTCTACAACACAAGTATTCAGCCCTACTGGGAGATACTTGCATTAATAGGAAAGTACAAATATACAATTTATTTCCGGTCTGTGATCGTTACCCTATGCTATAGTCATTGAGAACGTCATCGTGTAAGACACTACTGCAATAGCCAATTTTTTAGTTGGCTGCGTGGTAGTGTGCCAAGCGTTCGGCTTCTCGTGGCAAGGCGCGGTGCCACTGAGTACGGGTTCGATCCCACTTCGGACCATATATTGTTCTTCGTTTTTTTCTATTGTTGTTTGTCTGTCAATTTTTCCGAGTGCTAACACATACTTCTTTGTTCTATTATTCCCTATTATCGCCTCGGAAGTTCCCCATATAATAATATTTATGTATTATTATTTGTACCCGCTATCATGTATCCCCTGGTCACTAAACTAAACAGGATTACAAATTGGCAGCTAGAGTTTAAAATAGCATTAACCACGGAGAGTGCATCCAGATTTGGCAACAGATCAATATTTTGGCTGAGAATATTTGAACTTGGTCGCGATTCAGTGCTGTTTCTAAATTCTGGTACATGTCAGAAAATGTCAAACATCAGAAACCAAAGGTCGCAAGATCAAATTTCAATGGGTATTTTTGTCTTCCATAACGAATTAATGAACAACTTAATAAGTGTCTCTGTCTAGTTATATATTTACTTTCTATCCATCCATCCATCAATGCATCCATGCATCTATCTATCTATCTATCTATCTATCTATCTATCTATCTATCTATCTATCTATCTATCTATCTATCTATCTATCTATCTATCTATCTATCTATCTATCTATCTATCTATCTATCTATCTATCTATCTATCTATCTATCTATCTATCTATCTATCTATCTATCTATCTATCTATCTATCTATCTATCTATCTATCTATCTATCTATCTATCTATCTATCTATCTATCTATCTATCTATCTATCTATCTATCTATCTATCTATCTATCTATCTATCTATCTATCTATCTATCTATCTATCTATCTATCTATCTATCTATCTATCTATCTATCTATCTATCTATCTATCTATCTATCTATCTATCTATCTATCTATCTATCTATCTATCTATCTATCTATCTATCTATCTATCTATCTATCTATCTATCTATCTATCTATCTATCTATCTATCTATCTATCTATCTATCTATCTATCTATCTATCTATCTATCTATCTATCTATCTATCTATCTATCTATCTATCTATCTATCTATCTATCTATCTATCTATCTATCTATCTATCTATCTATCTATCTATCTATCTATCTATCTATCTATCTATCTATCTATCTATCCATCTATCTATCTATCTATCTATCTATCTATCTATCTATGTACATTTTGTTTCTGCCTGCCTGCCAGCCTATCTGGCTGCCTCTCTGTCTACTATATATTTGCATTTTTATCTATATAACATATTTATTTATTTACACCAAGAGTTAAAAGCACAGCCCCACTCAAAAAAAAACCCACGAAAATCAACTACTACAGGAGTCATGAATATCGTGAAAGAGAAACGGAACATTAACATAGCGATAGACGAGAGACGACTAAAGAAAATGGAGAAATGTAAATATCTTGAAAGTATATAGACACATGTTATATCACAAGTAGCAGTAATAGACTCGAGAAACAGCAATGCTTGTCAAATCATCGGATATATGTCACCACTACTGTCCGACAAGGAAATAACGCTTGAGGCAAATCGGGTCTTTACAATACAACCTTCGTTCAAACATTAATGCCAATGCACGACCTTGACTATTGAATGAAAAACAATAGTAATAAAAATATCCACAACAGAAATTAAAGGTGTTAGGCGCATGGCAGGAAACGGCCTGACAATGAAGATCTGAGAAAAATCTAAGAACAAATTCCGGCATTGAGCACAATACGAACTAGCAAATAACATGGTTTTCTCACGTGAAAAGACAGAAAGATGAAATCACAATTCTAGAAGCCTTTAATAACGTTGCAAGAACACCAGACCCAAAGGCTGTCCACGAGAAAAGATGGATTGATGGAATTTTAGAAACATTAGAAAACAGAACATAAGGAGAAGCAGCCAGTAGAAGAGCAAAAGAGCGTGAGCTATGTCTCCTTTAGTTGCTGAAAGGGAAAAAGGAAGGAGAGAAGAATAATCCGAAGATTTATTTACGCATACACTTTGTAGTCGTAAGACTTTTGTTCTTCTATGTTAATATATGACCGATAATGTAACAAGATTGCAGTCCAGTTTTTGTTAGTCGATATTGTAAAGCGTCTGAGGTAGAGTCTTTATGAGATTCGATATTAAAAGTTGGATGAGGTTCAGCTTCAATAAAAATCGATAATGTAAAGTGGTTGAGGCTGAATCTTTGTGATAGTCGGTATTGTGAAGAGGGTTAGTATAAATCTTTGTGGTGATCAATATTGTGAAGGGGGTTAATATGAATCTTTGTGATAGTCGATATTGTGAAGAGGGTTAGTATGATCTTTGTGATAGTCGATATTGTGAAAAGGGTTAGTATGAATCTTTGTGGTGATCAATATTGTGAAGAGGGTTAGTATGAATCTTTGTGATATTCGATATTGTGAAGAGGGTTAGTATGAATCTTTGTGGTGATCAGTATTGTGAAGATGGTTAGTATGAATCTTTGTGGTGATCAATATTGTGAAGATGGTTAGTATGAATCTTTGTGATAGTCGATATTGTGAAGGGGGTTAGTATGAATCTTTGTGATAGTCGATATTGTGAAGGGGGTTAGTATGAATCTTTGTGATAGTCGATATTGTGAAGGGGGTTAGTATGAATCTTTGTGGTAGTCGATATTGTGAAGGGGGTTAGTATGAATCTTTGTGATAGTCGATATTGTGAAGGGGGTTAGTATGAATCTTTGTGATAGTCGATATTGTGAAGGGGTTAGTATGAATCTTTGTGAATCAGTGGCACAGAGAGACAGATAGACTAATCTAGTACCTATACTTTACGAAACGTAAAGGGTGGTGGGTCTCTGTAGCCTCGTTGGGAAAACCACTCGACTGGGCTACCGACATTCGGACAATCCGTGTTCGATCCCCGGGGAAGCAGTTTGTGAGTTGTACTCGTTGTTGAAAAAAAAAAAAACCTCCCGCGGTCGACCCAGCCGCTGGCAGAAATTGATACCAGGATATTACTCTGGGAAAGTGAGGAATGCCGCCTCGCATCGTGAGTTTCGATGCTTGAAGTGACACCATCCGGAAATCTCCGAACACTTCTGGTTAGGGTGCCGAGCACATATGGGTGATAACTCGCGTGTTAAGACGCCGATTGAAGTCTCGTAATTTATTTTTACCTTCATGGAGAGTAAGATATTAAAGGGAGATGCTGTGGTGGACGGCGGAGAGTGACATCCAGGCAAAACTTGTTTTTGAAACAAATCCCTCATACATGCATGTAAAATAAACGCACAAACTGAATGAATAAAAATACAAATGCAGGAAAAGAAAAAACGGAGGTGGATAATTTAACTACCACCAGACTTTATAACCGACGGGGCACCGACATTGTGCTATCCAGGTCCCATCTTAAAGGTTTGCAGATGTGATAATGTTCGCTCCGGTGAGCTGGGGACACATTTTACCAGAGCATGTCTTTTTTTTTCTTTTTTTGGAACCGCTATAGCTCAGTGGTTAGTGAACTGGACTACAAAGGACAAGAGGTAGGGTTCGATCCCAACCGACGGCTTCCGGGTTCACCTAGCCTTTAATGGGTACCTGATTTTTTTTCAGGAAAAGTGAAGCGGCATGGGCGTAATACCGACCACATTACCCCAAAAATCATGTGCCGAAGGTCTGTAAAATATATGGTCACTAACACCATATTCCCTATACGCCACTTGGGGTGACGAGGGTACTTTACTTTTTTTATGTCTATTTTTTTAACATTGAACATTACTAGTGAGGTAGTTGTGTGTGTGTGTGTGTGTGCGTGTGTGTATGTGTGTGTGTGTGTATGCGTGTGTGTGTGGGAGTGTAAAGTGCCATACGGTGAGAGATTTTTGTTAAAAGTTGCAGCAGTTCGAGTATCTAACAATAACAATGAGACAATGCGATACAAAGCTTGTTCTGGTCAGTAGTTCACTTCACGTCTCAAAATATACTTTAGTGATCTTGGTGATAATTTCACTCAAACATACACGCTTACTCAAAAATGTACTCATACATCAGATCCAATACATCATACGCCAAATCAGAGGTTAACGCTCTCATCTGGGATAACACGACGAGGAAGATGCAGTCATCTATACAGACGTCTCCTAAATACGACATCAGAGGAGTGCAAGGACATTTACAGCACGCTCGGCAGGCAGAATAGTCAAAGAAGACAGTGGTGCATTCTATATGACCGCATGATGATGGAGATGATTGCACTGACCAGAGCTTCATCTGGTTAGAGTCACAAGACTACACCCACGCCTGTATACTAAGTGATTCGATGAGCATGATAAGAAAAGTGGAAGTTGGATCTTATAAGCAGGCTGTTGGTCGAGTCATTGCATAAGTAAAACATATAGTCACATTTGTCTACATCCCTAGACATGCGGGAGTACGGGGAAATGAAATAGCGGACAGGTTGACTAACTGTGCTGTCGTTGAAGACGTTCAACCAATGGATTGATCAGACAGACGTCAAATTAATTTTGGCGCAATTTACTTCATTGTTTTTAGCAATGTTACTTCTCTCTTGATTAATCTATTTTTACTTCCTGTATTTTCTTATCATTTCTCTAATTACGACACATTTAGACACACAGATATAGCAGCCTTGTCATTTTTAAATTCCAATTTTGTTCCAGGCTTGTGTGTCAAAGTTAACAGACGACCAACCATCTCTTGTCACCGTTCGATATTTGCGTGTATATTCATACCATTAAATACCAGAAGCCCATGTTTCCTCTACATGTAGGTCTTTATATTCAATGCACCGTGCATGTACGCGCGTGATACCTTCAGGCTCAAATCCTATCGATAATTGTAGATAATGCACGCGAATAAATTGAATATGTATAATTATAAAATAATATATTGATTTATGCAGATATTACACAAGAAGATATTTAATTCTACAAATATAATTTTAGCACTTACAAAGAAAAATTCATAAAAAAAAAAAATTCAAACTGGGGTAAGCGGTGGACGGTGAGTTTGAAACATGAGGAGGCCTGGACTTGAGACTGGACATTACGTTGAACCTTAACCTGATAATTTGTGACGTAAACGTTACTACAAATTGCGCTATCTGATTTAGTTCCTTCAATTATTGCCCTAAATTAACATAATTATAATTACATCACACTATCTTAGTTATTTGTATTATAAGTTATGGCAAAACATCGGTTTGCTGTTAATTACATTTTCTTACACTTTTGTTCAGTTTTTATTTTTTTTATTATATAAAGACATAGCGCATTGATTCTTAGTCGGCACTTCAAGAATTCTCCTCCCCATCGGCACTACTTCTAATGTTTCAATAAGATGATAAAACGCCATCTCATTTATCATTTTTTTGTTGCCATGGAAATATGGAGGTAATTGTTGAAATGACCTACCTAGTTCCCATTCACATTGCAAGATCAATAGGTATCTTTGCACGGTAGTAGTAGGTTTGCCCTCCATAGACATTGCAGCTTATTTTTTTAGTACGGCTTGAGTTATTTGAACTATATCACGGCAAATTAGGGAATACAGTAGCTGGTTATACGCTAACATTGAACTCATTGAGCTGGAATAGCGTTATGTATTCTGATCAAGTTTTGGAGAAGCCGTGGTTTCCTTTAAATATCCACCGCTGCTTGGAGAAAAGCAAAATTTAATTCAGAACTAGTTTACCTTAATCACATTGCTAATGTAGAATGCAGCAATAATTTATCCTGTGCATTGCCAAGTAATCAAAGAGTGTGAGATATGTTTTTAATAACCGAGTTTCATTGTTTAGTGCCAAGTAATCAAAGAGTATGAGATATGTTTTTAATAACCGAGTTTCATTGTTTAGTGCCAAGTAATCAAAGAGTGTGACATCTGTTTTTAATAACCGAGTTTCATTGTTTAGTGCCAAGTAATCAAAGAGTGTGACATCTGTTTTTAATAACCGAGTTTCATTGTTTAGTGCCAAGTAATCAAAGAGTGTGACATCTGTTTTTAATAACCGAGTTTCATTGTTTAGTGCCAAGTAATCAAAGAGTGCGACATCTGTTTTTAATAACCGAGTTTCATTGTTTAGTGCCAAGTAATCAAAGAGTGTGACATCTGTTTTTAATAACCGAGTTTCATTGTTTAGTGCCAAGTAATCAAAGAGTATGAGATATGTTTTTAATAACCGAGTTTCATTGTTTAGTGCCAAGTAATCAAAAAGTATGAGATATAACAGAGATATGCACAAATATATAATATTGTTCATGGCAGCTTGTAATGTAACAGTATAGCAAGTGAGAGTATGGGGCACGTAACTTAGCAGTTACCCGCTTCTTTATAGACTATAGCAGTGACATATGATAGCTATCATCAGTATTAGTAACAGAATAACAAGTTGTAGGAATGGAAAGTTCATAGGGGGTAGTGGACACACAGAAGTGGGGAGGAAGGAAAGGTGTAGAACAGTACTGGACATAATAAGTTTAGAGAATGGAAATTTTCTCGCAGCAGGTTGTGGAAGTAAGAATAAGCGCATGACTTGAGCGCATGGCTTTACTGTCCGGTAAATAAGTTGATGAACAACTCCAGGACAGGTCAAAGTCATGAAGCAATCATTATTTTGAAACTCACGACAGGTTAAAACTGACGAGAGGCTATTTTGAAGTCATGGAGCGGTCAAGTTGGAGGTTGCTCACGGAGTCATAAACAGCTTATTTTGACAATTTTGAGACAGAAGTCTGGGAACGGTCAAGTTTGGAGGTGAAAATCACAGAGCAGTCAGCTTAACTACAATTGCAGGTTGTCACTTCGCGACAGTTGCGATGATTTCATTGGCTGAAGATATTTCATGCAAAGAGTTAGGTGGGAGTATTTAACCTTCGACACGATAGGTTTTAGACAAGTCAGGTCTGCAGTGTAGTCAGGAATTAGGAAAGTAGAAATTAAGTGAAGTCAGGAATTAGGAAAGTAGGAGAGAAGTTAGGTCCGCAATGTAATCAGAGAAAGTTAGAACCAGGACAGAAAGTTAGGAAGTTAGATCAGGAATTAGGAAAGTAGAAGAGAAGTTAGTTAGGAAGTTAGGAATCTTCAAGTTTGTAGTTCGAAGTTAGTTGACACGTTATTAAGGAACAGATTAGAGAGTAGTAAAGATATCAGGACTTAAGAAATTAGTTGAGCTATAGTAAGACACAACAAGTAAATTAGAATATATGAATTTAGTTGTGAAAGTGTTTTGAGAGTTTCCAAGTTGTGCTTCACATTTCTTATAATCGTAAGTAAGTTGACAGAGAGATTGAATGTATAATATGCACTTATGGACTGTTCAATAATCATCGGTGGTAAACCTCTGAACGTCCAGAATTCAAGAACACTATTTCAAGAGAAGTGCATCCACCATATTGTTTCACGTGCCAGAATAATAAGAATCAATAAGCATGATTATGATTATAATATAATTGAGAAGTCTGTGATGATTCATGTTGTCAACTATAAATGTGATGTACTCTGACTCCAATAAAAACATCAAGATAATAATAAGATAAAATATTAATCACCGACTATAACAGTAATGCTGGACAATACCCATCTATAGAGAAGGCCAGAAGGCAACCCCATTATCGTGACGTCACCGGTAAAAGCAAACCTTTGCGAATTATAGATCGGTGACAAAATCATACCTTCAACAGTAAACAAAGGTGAAAATGTCATGCGAGTGGGGCTGCGGTCAAGCCTACTTTATAGTTGTCTGTGGCTGGACAAAACTAGATAAAATTTACAAAAATTTTTATTGAGCAGCTCAACGTATAGGAGAATATGACACAATATAACGTATCAAGTATTTGTATCAAGTGCAGGAAACAGGGAAGCCGGTATCGTTACAACTATAGGCGGCAGAAGGAAGACACTGTGCAATCCATTTTTGACAATAGAAACAAGAAAAAGTGTTCTTAAATGTTATGTAGAGCCAATCTTAATATGTGGGTGTGAATCATGGACAATAGGACAACAGACAAGGAAATCACTGGAGGCTGTAGAAATGTGGTTTTACAGAAGAATGTTGAGAATATCACGGACAGCTAAGAAGAGTAATGAAAACGATCTGAAAGAGGCCAAAACAAAGAGAGAGCTAATTTCTAATATTTGGATGAAACAGTCATCACTTTTTGGCCATGTAATGAGACGGGAACAGCTGAAATATATTGTGACAACTGGACAAATAGAGGGACGAAAAGATAGAGGGAAGCAAAGACAAAAGATACCAGACAGCTTAAGAGAATGGCTTGGCTGAAGATCAACAACAGAAATGGAAAATAGCTGTCGAGATGAAGTCTTAGAGTAGAGAGACATTACCTCCTACGCCCGCATGCATGGTACTTTGATGATGATGATGATGATGATGATGATGATGATGATGATGATGATGATGATGATGATGATGATGATAGGCGACAGCAGTAATAATCTCATCTCATATAGTAGTTTCTTCTTTCTTTAGACCATCAGTTGTGAATTATGGATTTCAACCTCAAACAATATCTGGCCTTGATGATATCGTGTTCAATGGACTAGTTGCCACTTACTTACTTTGTTTTCAGTACTCTTAAATAATTTACTACTTTCTTGCTGTCCATCTCAAAACATCTTACTCTAAGCTTGAAGATACCTGGTGGCAACTGTACTTGCCTGTCTCTGACTGAACAAGATTATGCAGTCTTTAGCTACAGATAGGAGTATGCTTTGTTACTGGTACACTTAGTCTGGGCTTCTGACCGAAAGTTGAGGTGCCAGTCTCCTGCTCGTCTATGGTTTTCGGGATAGTTTACATGACTTACGTATGGAGTTTGACCTTTCAACCGCAGGTTGTTAAGGTGTCAGCCACCTGCCTGTCAGTGGTGATTGAGAAGGTTTAGCGTCCTAATGTGTATAGTTTGGTTTTGTAAGCGTAAATTGGTAACGTGTCACTGTCAGTGGTGTTCGAGAGGGTCTAGCGTACTAATGTATATAGTTGGGTTTTGTAAGCCGAAGTTGATAACGTGTCAACCATCTGTTCGTCTTACACGAGCGGGAGTGTCCAGCCAACTGCATCTATCTGCACGTGTTTGTTTAAATACATTTTTACTTTGTCACTCGTACTTCTCCCCTCGTTCTTCTTTATGAATTGTTGTTCTTTTCATCCAATACTGTTACCAACAAAATAGGAAAGTTGACTCGTAGAGTTAAGGAAACATAAATGTTGACTCTTACAGAGTTAAGGAAACATGAATGTTGACTCGTATAGAGTTAAGGAAACATGAATGTTAACTCTTATAGATTTAAGGAAACATGAATGTTGACTCGCATAGAGTTAAGGAAACATGAATGTTAACTCTTGTAGAGCTAAGGAAACATGAATGTTGACTCGCATAGAGTTAAGGAAACATGAATGTTGACTCTTATAGAGTTAAGGAAACATGAATGTTAACTCTTATAGAGCTAAGGAAACATGAATGTTGACTCGCATAGATTTAAGGAAACATGAATGTTGACTCGCATAGAGTTAAGGAAACATGAATGTTAACTCTTATAGAGCTAAGGAAACATGAATTTTGACTCTTATAGAGTTAAGGAAACATAAATGTTGACTCTTATAGAGTTAAGAAAACATGAATGTTAACTCTTATAGAGCTAAGGAAACATGAATGTTGACTGGCATAGAGTTAAAGAAACATGAATGTTGACTCTTATAGAGTTAAAGAAACATGAATGTTGACTCTTATAGAGTTAAGGAAACATGAATGTTGACTCTTATAGAGTTAAGGAAACATGAATGTTGACTCTTATAGAGTTAAGGAAACATGAATGTTGACTCTTATAGAGTTAAGGAAACATGAATGTTGACTCTTATAGAGTTAAGGAAACATGAATGTTGACTCTTATAGAGTTAAGGAAACATGAACTTAACAAAAATCAAGATGTAGCAGACAAATGTAGAAACAAATTACTGGATTCATTTTCTTTCCCGCCGGTACAGATTGCACATCTTTTAAACTGCCGTGAATGTGCTCTAAGAACAGCTCTATAGAAATGATGGAACAGCTCTATAGAACAAATGGAACAGCTCTTTAGAACAGATGGAACAGCTCTTTAGAACAGATGGAACAGCTCTATAGAACAGATGGAACAGCTTTTTAGAACAGATGGAACAGCTCTATAGAACAGATGGAACAGCTCTTTAGAACAGATGGAACAGCTCTTTAGAACAGATGGAACAGCTCTTTAGAACAGATGGAACAGCTCTTTAGAACAGATGGAACAGCTCTTTAGAACAAATGGAACAGCTCTTTAGAACAGATGGAACAGCTCTTTAGAACAGATGGAACAGCTCTTTAGAACAAATGGAACAGCTCTTTAGAACAGATGGAACAGCTCTTTAGAACAGATGGAACAGCTCTTTAGAACAGTTGCTACAGCTTTTTAGAGCAGATGGAACAGCCCTTTAGAACAGATACAACAGCTCTTTAGAACAGATACAACAGCTCTATAGAACAGATACAACAGCTCTATAGAACAGATGGAACATCCCTTTAGAACAGATACAACAGCTCTATAGAACAGATACAACAGCTCTTTAGAACAGATACAACAGCTCTTTAGAACAGATACAACAGCTCTTTAGAACAGATACAACAGCTCTATAGAACAGTTGGAACAGCTCTTTAGAAGAGATGGAGCAGCTCTTTAGAACAGATACAACAGCTCTATAGAACAGATACAACAGCTCTTTAGAACAGATACAACAGCTCTATAGAACAGATACAACAGCTCTATAGAACAGATGGAGCAGCTCTATAGAACAGATACAACAGCTCTTTAGAACAGATACAACAGCTCTTTAGAACAGATACAACAGCTCTTTAGAACAGATACAACAGCTCTTTAGAACAGATGGAACAGCTCTTTAGAACAGATTGAGCAGCTCTTTTCCAATACAAAACTATCAACAACACAAGCACAAGACGCCTCAGTATTAAAATCGACTACCTCATCTAAGGGAATTAATTACATGCAGAACTGACTTTATGAAACTAACAACTGCCATTAGTAGATTAGTTATTTCCCCTCTCTCTCCACATATAAAGTTACAACTAATTATTTTGTTCTGTTTTCTCATTACTGTAATGTCATAGCATATCGATTGATAATTATCAACTGTTGAAAAAAAAACTAATCGCCGAGCTGTCTTTCATTACACTCTTCATACAAACACAAAGGAAATATCGTTATACTCTTCTTGGTTATATATCAAAATAATTATGTGGATAGCACCGCAGTAATTTAATTTTCAGTTATTTTATTTTACTTTTAATTAAGTCAAAGGAAGAATTTTAATTTTTTAATTTCGTGACTTCAAATAATGTCTTCAGTGACGTTAGCCATAACCTTCTTCAGGCTTCCAAAACTATTTCTTTTCGTCCACATTAACATTTGTTCTATCTCCACCAAATTTGTTTTTAATATTTGCCACCAAAATTAGATAATGTATGGTCTCTTGTCTTCTGGTATTAAGATATACATAGTAGTAGTTGTTGTAATAGCAGTTGTTGTTGTAAGAGTAGTTGTTGTAGTAATTGTTGTTGTAATTGTCTTCTTCTACCTTTTTAGCTCTCAGTGGAGCATATGTCTTCAAAAGACACTTTCAAAGTCGTTCTGTTTTTTGCCATTTCTTTAAGATCATTCCATGTCTTCCTCATCATCTTCATCTCTGCTTCGATCTGTCTTCTCCAAGAATTCTTTGGTCTTCCTCTTTGTTTTTTCCCCTGGGGATTCCAAAAAAGGGCCTGTTGTGTAATACTCTCAGTTGGCTTCCGCAGTGTGTGTCCTATCCAGCGCCATCGTCTTCGTTGTATCTCTTTATCCACTGGTATTTGACTGGTACATTTCCATAATTATATGTCAATGATTTTGTCCTGCCATTTCCATCCTTTTATTATGCGTTACCATCCATTAATGAAAGTCTGTATCTTTGTGATTGTCAATTTTGTTGTTCTCCAAATTTCACTCAGTAGTTTTTGTTGTAATTGTAGTTATTGTAATAGTAGTAGTTTCGGTTGTAATAGTAATAATTTCATTTGTTGTAATAGTACTAGTTGGTGCAATAGTAGATGTTGTTGTAATAGTAGTTTTTGTTGTAATAATAGTTGTGGATGTAACAGTAGTTCTAAAACGTAGTTGTTGTAATAGTAGTTGTTGCTTTAATAGTTGTTCCTGTAATTGTCGGTGTTGTTGTAATAGTTCTTGTTGTAATTGTTGTTGTTGCAATTATAGTTGTTTTTGTTATAGTTGTTGCTATAGTAGTAGTTGTTGTAATTGTAGTAGTTGTTGTAAATGTTATTGTTATTGTATTTTTAGTTGTTCTTGTAATTATAAAAGTTGTAATTGTAATTGTTGTTGTAATTGTAATTGTTGTAATTATAGTTGTTGTGTAGTTGTCGTAATTGTTGTTGTAACAATAGTTGTTGTTGTAATTGTAGTATTGTTGTTGTAATTGTAGTATTGTTGTTGTAATTGTAGTATTGTTGTTGTAACAATAGTTGTTGTTGCAATTGCAGTAGTTGTTGTAATTGTAGTATTGTTGTTGTAACAATAGTTGTTGTTGCAATTGCAGTAGTTGTTGTAATTGTAGTATTGTTGTTGTAATTGTAGATGTTGTAACTGTAGCTTTGTTGTTGTAATTGTAGTTGTTGTAATTGTAGTTTTGTTGTTGTAATTGTAGTTGTTGTAATTGTAGTTGTTGTAATTGTAGTTGTTGTAATTGTAGTATTGTTGTTGTAATTGTAGATGTTCTAATTGTAGCTTGTTGTTGTAATTGTAGTTGTGGTAATTGTAGTTTTGTTGTTGTAATTGTAAATGTTGTAATTGTAGCTTTGTTGTTGTAATTGTAGTTGTTGTAATTGTAGTTGTGGTAATTGTAGTTTTGTTGTTGTAATTGTAGATGTTGTAATTGTAGTTGTTGTAATTGTAGTTGTTGTAATTGTAGTTTTGTTGTTGTAATTGCAGTAGTTGTTGTAATTGTAGTTTTGTTGTTGTAATTGTAGTTGTTGTAATTGTAGTTTTGTTGCTGTAATTGTAGTTGTGGTAATTGTAGTTTTGTTGTTGTAATTGTAGTTGTTGTAATTGTAGTTGTGGTAATTGTAGTTTTGTTGTTGTAATTGTAGTTGTTGTAATTGTAGTTGTGGTAATTGTAGTTTTGTTGTTGTAATTGTAGTTGTTGTAATTGTAGTTTTGTTGTTGTAATTGTAGTTGTTGTAATTGTAGTTTTGTTGTTGTAGTTGTTGTAATTGTAGATGTTGTAATTGTAGTTGTTGTAATTGTAGTTGTTATAATTCTAGTTTTGTTGTTGTAATTGTAGTTGTTGTAATTGTAGTTGTTGTAATTGTAGTTGTTGTAATTGTAGTTGTTGTAATTGTAGTTGTTGTAATTGTAGTTTTTTTGTTGTAATTGTAGTTGTTGTAATTGTAGTTGTTGTAATTGTAGTTGTTGTAATTGTAGTTGTTGTAATTGTAGCTGTTGTAATTGTAGTTGTTGTAATTGTAGTTGTTGTAATTGTAGTTTTGTTGTTGTAATTGTAGTTGTTGTAATTGTAGTTGTTGTAATTGTAGTTTTGTTGTTGTAATTGTAGTTGTTGTAATTGTAGTTGTTGTAATTGTAGTTGTTGTAATTGTAGTTGTTGTAATTGTAGTTGTTGTAATTGTAGTTTTGTTGTTGTAATTGTAGTTGTTGTAATTGTAGTTTTGTTGTTGTAATTGTAGTTGTTGTAATTGTAGTTGTTGTAATTGTAGTTTTGTTGTTGTAATTGTAGTTGTTGTAATTGTAGTTTTGTTGTTGTAATTGTAGTTGTTGTAATTGTAGTTTTGTTGTTGTAATTGTAGTTGTTGTAATTGTAGTTGTTGTAATTGTAGTTTTGTTGTTGTAATTGTAGTTGTTGTAATTGCAGTTGTTGTAATTGCAGTTGTTGTAATTGTAGTTTTGTTGTTGTAATTGTAGTTGTTGTAATTGTAGTTGTTGTAATTGCAGTTGTTGTAATTGCAGTTGTTGTAATTGCAGTTGTTGTAATTGTAGTTTTGTTGTTGTAATTGTAGTTGTTGTAATTGCAGTTGTTGTAATTGCAGTTGTTGTAATTGTAGTTTTGTTGTTGTAATTGTAGTTGTTGTAATTGCAGTTGTTGTAATTGCAGTTGTTGTAATTGCAGTTGTTGTAATTGCAGTTGTTGTAATTGTAGTTTTGTTGTTGTAATTGTAGTTGTTGTAATTGTAGTTGTTGTAATTGTAGTTTTGTTGTTGTAATTGTAGTTGTTGTAATTGTAGTTGTTGTAATTGCAGTTGTTGTAATTGTAGTTTTGTTGTTGTAATTGTAGTTGTTGTAATTGCAGTTGTTGTAATTGTAGTTTTGTTGTTGTAATTGTAGTTGTTGTAATTGCAGTTGTTTTAATTGCAGTTGTTGTAATTGCAGTTGTTGTAATTGCCGTTGTTGTAATTGTAGTTTTGTTGTTGTAATTGTAGTTGTTGTAATTGCAGTTGTTGTAATTGCAGTTGTTGTAATTGCAGTTGTTGTAATTGCAGTTGTTGTAATTGTAGTTTTGTTGTTGTAATTGTAGTTGTTGTAATTGTAGTTTTGTTGTTGTAAATGCAGTTGTTCTAATTGCAGTTGTAGTTGTTATTGTATCTATCATTGTTGTAATTGTAGTTTTGTTGTTGTAATTGTAGTTGTAATTGTTGTTGTAATTGTAGTTTTGTTGTTGTAAATGCAGTTGTTCTAATTGCAGTTGTAGTTGTTATTGTATCTATCATTGTTGTAATTGTAGTTTTGTTGTTGTAATTGTAGTTTTGTTGTTGTAATTGTAGTTGTAATTGTTGTTGTAATTGTAGTTTTGTTGTTGTAAATGCAGTTGTCCTAATTGTAGTTGTAATTGTAGTTGTAATTGTAGTTATGGTTATTGTAATTGTTGTTGTTATTGTAAGTGCATTTGTAATTGTTGCTGTTGTAATTGTAGTTATGGCTGCTGTCATTGTTGTTGTTATTTTAATTGCAGTTGTGGTAGTTGTTGTTGTAATTGTAGTTTTTGAAGAAGAGGACTGGGGGCAGCAAGAGTGAAAGACGAGATATGAGACGTTGGGAGGAGATATGGGGAAGGCGTTTACTGGAGGTAATGCAGTCGTTTATGAAGGAATATGAGATGGGGAAGAGTGAAAGAAAGTGTGGCTGGGGTGAGCTATAAATAAACATACAATCGCACAAATGTACACATAAACATTCACATATACTGACACATTTACATATATTTTTGTCTATCTGGGTTTATGGAAGAAAGTTTCAAACTGTCAGAGTAATTTGCTATAGTTCGCTGTAAATCCACACATCCATCCATCCATCCATCCATCCATCCATCCATTCATCCATCCATCCATCCACCGCACAACACATCCACGACCATTCAGTGACCTTTTGAGCCACCCCACAACGCATCCACGACAATTCAATGACCCGTTGAGCTATCGCACAACGCATCCACGACTATTCACTACTGACCTGTTGAGCCATCGCACAACGCATCCACGACCATTCACTGACCTGTTGAGCCATCGCACAACACATCCATGACCATTCACTGACCTGTTGAGTCATCGCACAACACATCCACAACTATTCACTGACCTGTTGAGCCGTCGCACAACACATCCACGACCATTCACTGACCTGTTGAGCCGTCGCACAACTTAGACACGGCCATGTGAAGTTCTTTTTAACCATTGCATAACGTACGCTCAACGTAGCTCAACGCACCAACGGTCATTTAACATTCTTTGTAAACACACGCACAGCGCATCCACCGTCATTTAACGTTCATTTAACGATGAGATATGGACTTTGGGCGAGTGTAATTAAATCGAGACGCGCTAGAAAAGGTTGTCTCCCCGCGGAACACGAAAATGAATCCCCAGCTGCTGTTAAATCCTTTACAAAAATAAATCCATTACTAATGAACAAGGTCTCTACAGACAGAAATAAGGGCCAAGAAAATTGTAAATCATTTGTAGTTGAGGTCTATAACAGATAGATCTGGATGGCTGTAGAGATGCTCTATTTTGATCCCGGAAGACAATAACATTAGCAACAACGGATTGGCTGAAACATGGCGGGGAGAATTGCTTGCAGATATATGAGCTCCGCCATCAAACCGTGGCTTCATTTCTCCTGCAACAATAATGTCGAAACAAGAGATTGGGGAAGAAATAGATAAGATTGAGAAAATGTATGCGCATGCGCTAAAACTAATAACTGTTTCTCATAGTCTGCAAGTTGGCGCAGGCGCGCTTTTGCTTCTAAAATAACGTTAATCAATTTTCTTTCAGTTTGCATTTTCTTCCTGTCATTCCGTGAGGGTATCACATTTTTCATTAACGATTCGCTGAATAAACAAACTGTCAGGAAATAAACACCAGTTTTTAATATTATGCTTCGGCTAAAAGTGCGGCAAATAGCCAGCAGCAGTCAAGAAGACAATCACGAAGATACAGACCTTCTTTAATGGATGCTTGCGCAGAATAAAAGGATGAAAATGGCAGGACAAAATTACTAACATAGAATTATGGAAATGTACCAGTCAAATACCATTGAATATAGAGATACAGCGGAGACGATGGCGATGGATAGGACATACACTGCGGAAGCCAACTGAGAGTATTACACAACAGGCTCTTTTTGGAATCCCCAGGGGAAAAAAAACAAAGAGGAAGACCAAAGAATTCTTGGAGAAGACAAATAGAAGCGAAGATGAAGATGATGGGGAAAACATGGAATGATCTTAAAAGAATGGCAAAAAAAAAACAGAACGACTTGGAAAGTGTTTGTTTGGTGACCTATGCTTCACTGGGAGCTAGTAAAAGTAGAAGAGACCAGTCAAATACCAGTGGACAGCGATATATAACGAAGACGATGGCGCTGGATAGGACACACACTGCGGAAGTCAACAGAGGCCCTAGTTTTTATAATCCCCACGTGAAGAGACAAAGAGAAAGACCAACATATATTAGAGAAGACAAGTGGAAACAGTTGAAGATGATGGAGAAGACATGGAATGATCTTATTAGAATGGCAAGTAACAGAACGGCTTGGTTACGCCTTAAGTCTTTTGGCGTGTGCTGTAGATGCTATGATGGGGGCTGCATCTGCCTTTCTTTTTTGGATCCTTCAATGCGATGAGATGTTAATTCGGATGTTTCCAATGTTACGGGTGCCAGTGATTCTGTGATTTTGGTTGTATGACCTTGCTTGTATGATCTACCTTTCATGACCTTTCTTGCATGACCTTTCTGGCATGACCTTGTTTCCATGATCTTGCTTGCATGACATTGCTTAATTGACATTTCTTTCATGACCTTGCTAGCATGACCTTGTTTCCGTGATCTTGCTTGCGTGACCTTGTTTACATGACCTTGTTTACATGACCTTTCTTGCATGTCCTTGCTAGCATGACATTGCTTCCATTATCTTACTTACATGATCTTTATTCCATTATCTTAATTACATGATCTTCCTTCCATGATCTTACTTACATGAACGATTAATGTAATTGTTCTGTAATTGGTGCATTCGTTTAGGTTGCTTATTTCTGGCACTGAAATAAATATAGTACGTTTCCAAACTTTTGGTCTTTCCCCATTTTTCAAAATCTTTATACATAGTGTATGGTATGCCTTCAGAACACTAAAATACGCTGCATCAAATAGAAGAATTAAAAAAAAACAACAACAAAAGCGAAATATAAAAGAATCATTATTTATGAGTATTTTACATCAGCCGAACCTTATCTTGAGTACAGTCTTGATAAAGACCCAGCTTCTAGCGAAATCAAAAAGCTCGACCTATTGAAAGTTGTTTCACCTTGTGCACAATGACCTAAGTCATCGCCGGAGATCCACAGAAGAAGCAATTCGTGTCATGAATTGTTTTGTCTTTGTGCCTGTTTTCTACCAGCCTTTTTGCTTCATTAATTTTGGCTACTTTGTTCTGGTGAAAGCGGTTGCTAATCGAAGTAGCTAACACGCATCAAGACTTTAAGATCGGCGTTAACGCGCATGCGCAATCGTGCATGCACGCCTCCTTCAAACAACTCCCCAATCTTAATTCACTTAACTGCATTTAAATTATTTATTTCACTTGAGAATTTAATTAAATAAATGCCCCCAGTCGGGTACCTTGACGGGGTCCCTGGATACATTAGTTATTCCTCTAAGTCTTTATCGTCAACTGAAGCCAGAAAATGTTACCGCTATTTTACTTCTTTCCTTTCGTGCTTCGCTTCGCACTATTTATTTACAGTTGTGTGAAGCAACGGTTTTCATACTGGGTACCAGGCAGAAGCGTAGCTAGGGTTTTCAACGCTGGACAAAGTCAGTTTTGCGCCCCCTCCTGGTCCCCTCGCGTCAAAATGTGAACCCTAAGGCGGTCCGTCATGCTTTCCTACGCCTTTTTGAGTTTTAGAAAATGAAAACCTGCACTTTATGGCATATTTTAGGGTGAGAATAGGGTGAGAAATGTTATATAATTAAGACAACAATGGTAAATTTGGCGCCCCCTGATGATGCCACCGAGGACAGAGTTGCCCCTCCTCTTTAGTTACACCACTGATACCAAGGAACCACTTATGATGGCACACGAATTAGTCAATCTTAACACAATGTGTTCAAACATAAATTAAACAGATAAATAAATGTGCAGGCGTGCTGATAGCTCATGCATTTTTATATTGTTTGGTAGCTGATGCATTTTTATATTGTTTGATAGCTGATGCATTTTTACATTGTTTGATAGCTGATGCATTTTTACATTGTTTGATAGCTGATGCATTTTTACATTGTTTGATAGCTGATGCATTTTTACATTGTTTGATAGCTGATGCATTTTTACAAGTGTGTTGATAGTTGATGCATTTTTACAAGTGTGTTGATAGTTGATGCATTTTTACAAGTGTGTTGATAGTTGATGCATTTTTGGGTTTTCTTTGAAAGGCAATCTCAGGTTGTTTCAATCTTTCGAGTTTTCTTTATCAGCCAGTTCACAATTTATGCCTCTCTTTTTGATGCAAACAACTTTGTGACTAGTAGGAAACCAAATAATGTAAAATAATGGTATGATTGGAACAAAACCAAATAATGTGAAATAATGGTATGATTGGAACAAAACCAAATAATGTGAAATAATGGTATGATTGGAACAAAACCAAAGAATGTAAAATAATGGTATGATTGATACAAAACCAAACACTGTGAAATTATATGATGATGTTATTGCTACACAACGAAATGGTATTTAAAGAATGATTTTGTTATTTGGTTAGAAATCAAATAATGTAAATTATTTTGTATTATTTACAAAATAATTTACATTGTTTGATTTCCAAGTGATGTAAAATGATGCTTTCATTAGTTCAAATCAAAAGAATATGAAGTGTTGTGACTGATACTAAACCAAATGTTATGAAACAATATTTGTGACTGGTATTAAACCAAATGATATGAAACAATTTCGTGACTGGTATTAAAACAAATGATATGAAACAATTTTGTGACTGGCATTAAACCAAATGATATGAAACAATTTTGTGACTGGTGCTAAACCAAATGATATGAAACAATATTGTGACTGGTAATAAACCAAATGATATGAAACAATATTGTGACTGGTACTAAACCAAATGATATGAAACAATATTGTGACTGGTGCTAAACCAAATGATATGAAACAATATTGTGACTGGTAATAAACCAAATGATATGAAACAATATTGTGACTGGTACTAAACCAAATGATATGAAACAATATTGTGACTGGTAATAAACCAAATGATATGAAACAATTTTGTGACTGGTGCTAAACCAAATGATATGAAGCAATATTGTGACTGGTAATAAACCAAATGATATGAAACGATGCTGTGATAGGCAAAAAGCAAATTTTTGTGTAAATCAATGTTGTAATTGGTACAAAACGATATAAAAGGTTAGTAATAGAAACAAAGATTACTGATGTAGGAGGAGAGTAACATCATGTAACTGGTAGGACAGAACAGCCGACAGAGCTAATTGTAACAGCATTGCTACATTGTGGACAGCATGGCTTATTCATAGACACAGTTACCGTAGCACTTCAAGTGGATCTGGTGATACTCGGCAAGGGAGACAACTAACTGGTGTAATCCCCACTTGAATGATGGTTGATCAAATTATAACACCGAGAATGCATTAGTTTCAAATCAGCCCTGGCACGAGTAGGAGTGTAAAAAGCGTTAACCAGACAACTACTGAAACCTTCAGCATGAATACGCTGCCACAGTTTATCATCATCGTGTGCCATCTCCGCAACGAAGGTTGGCTACCATGGAGCGCCATTCTGCTCTGTCTCTTGCTTTGATGGCACAGGTTGTCATAGGCTGGTTAGTCCATCTTTTGATGTTACTCGTCCATGTTAGTCTTGGTCTGCCTCTACCTCTTTTACCTTGTATTTTCCCCTCCAGGATTACTTTTAGTAGGCTGTTGTGTCTTTTAACATGGCCCAAAAATAGCATATGTCTTGTTTGAATTGTGTTTAGTAATTCTCTTTTCATTTTTAGTTGTTTTAAGACTTCATCGTTTGTTTTATATTCCTTCCATCCAATTCTACCTATTCTTCTATATATCCACATTTGAAAGGCTGCAAATCTCTGTTCTGTTTTCTTTGTCTGATGTCCATGTTTCTGCACCATATAAGAATGTTGAGAAGACATAAAATTTTGCTGCAACAGTTAATGAAATAAAATAAGGACTGTTAGTGCTGTCCTGCCGACACACAAACATCGACTGGCTATCCTATAGTGTCAAAGAAAATAAGCTGCAAAACTTCACAAACATAGAGAAGTCAAAGAAAATAAGCTGCAAAACTTCACAAACATAGAGAAGTCAAAGAAAATAAGCTGCAAAACTTCACAAACATAGAGAAGTCAAAGAAAATAAGCTGCAAAACTTCACAAACATAGATAAGTCAAAGAAAATAAGCTGCAAAACTTCACAAACATAGAGAAGTCAAAGAAAATAAGCTGCAAAACTTCACAAACATAGAGAAGTCAAAGAAAATAAGCTGCAAAACTTCACAAACATAGAGAAGTCAAAAGAAAATAAGCTGCAAAACTTCACAAAAATAGAGAAGTTAAAGAAAATAAGCTGCAAAACTTCACAAACATAGAGAAGTTAAAGAAAATATGCTGCAAAACTTCACAAACATAGAGAAGTCAAAGAAAAGAAAAAAAGTAAATCCGTCATCCAGGAAAGATAAGGGCTCTTTGTCTAAGAGATGTATGACGCAATCCGAAGAAAGCCGCAAGGAGTCCGTGTCGCCGACTCACCTTTTGTCAACCAGGAAATACTCCAGAATTGGCACCTTTATTGTACATATTCACGGGCGTAATACCGACCACATTACCCCAAAAATCATGTGCTGAAGGTCTGTAAAATATAGGGTCACTAACACCATATTTCCCTATACGCCACTTGGCGTGACGGGGTGTACTTTACTTTTTACTATTGTACATATTCTAAATGAGCAAGATTACACAAATGATCTTTTCAAGAATTCACGGGGAAGAGAGAAGATATTCGTGGAGAAGAGAGGTGGAAACAGAGTTGAAGATGATGAAGAAGGCATGAAATAATCTTAATATAATGGCCAGAAACATAACGGCTTGGAAAGTGTTGAAGATCTATGCTCCATAGGGAGCTGAAAGGATGAAAAAGAAAAGTCGTCTTTTGGGAAAATGTTTCAATTGAGTACATCAACGTTTTGTAGCAATAGTTTTGGTCGTGAAACTCTGAGGTCGTCATTAACAAAATGTTTCAATTGAGTACATCAACGTTTTGTAGCAATAGTTTTTGTCGTGAAACTCTGAGGTCGTCATTAACAAAATGTTTCAATTGAGTACATCAACGTTTTGTAGCAATAGTTTTTGTCGTGAAACTCTGAGGTCGTCATTAACAAAATGTTTCAATTGAGTACATCAACGTTTTGTAGCAATAGTTTTTGTCGTGAAACTCTGAGGTCGTCATTAACAAAATGTTGAAAACCCACATTGCGTGAGTTATTGTCATCGAAACTTGACCTTGACTCCAACAGACAAAAGATAACTCGTGCTTTTATGTTTCCGTTAGAGAATTAACATACGAGGTTAAGCCCCTTAGACCGCTTGTAACTAGATTGCTATGGGTATCTCGTAATAAAAGTGCTCTCCCTGTTTTGTATTGTTTTCCTTGTAAAGTCAGTGTGAAAGTGTCCTTCAGTCGTATTCAACAAATACACTTTTCTCTACGTTGTGTTCGTAAGTGGCACGCGATGTTGGTTGGGCATTTCATTCTTGAGACTCTCAGTGACGTAACAACATTACTTGCAGCTTCACTCGGAAACAACAGCTCATAGCATATCCGGTGCTTGATTTGCATCTAATTTTGTTTCGATGTATCACCGACGATTTTCTCTTGTTTCAATCTTGTTCTTATCAGCCTGTTATATTCCTATGTCTTTCTGTTTCTTCCTCATCATAGCGTTGCCATTCTCTTATCTTCGTGATAGATGCTGACCGTCAGAAGTTACTCCATCTGTTGAAACTGCTCTAAATGCTGCAGCACTTTTGTTCTCTCCTCCTTTGCTGCTATATACGAGTAAGTACAACTAATATAACTTAGTTTATTAGAAATAAAATGCCCCGGAAAATACAAAATAAACATTTATCCATATCAAGCCTAAGCGTCATATTGACCAACAAATAAATCAATCAAAACTACCTGCAATAAAGAAATCACAACTAGGAAACAACAAACCAATCACAACTACCAACAACAAACCAATCACAACTACCAAAAACAAACCAATCACAACTACCAACAACAAACCAATGACAACTATCATAAACAAAGCCAATGACAAATACCAACTACAAACCAATCACAACTACCAACAACAAACCAATCACAACTACCAACAACAAACCAATCACAACTACCAACAACAAACCAATCACAACTACCAACAATAAAGCAAAAGACAACTAACAACAACAAACCAATCACAACTACCAACAACAAGCCAATGACAACTACCAACAACAAACCAGTCACAACTACCATAAACAAAGCCAACGACAACTACCAACAACAAACCAATCACAACTACAACAACAAACCAATCACAACTACCAACAACAAACCAATCACAACTATCAACAACAAACCAGTCACAACTACCATAAACAAAGCCAATGACAACTACCAACAACAAACCAGTCACAACTACCATAAACAAAGCCAATGACAACTACCAACAACAAACCAATCACAACTACCAACAACAAACCAATGGCAACTACTATCAACAAAGCCAATGGCAACTACCAACAACAAACCAATCACAACTATCATAAATAAAAGCCAATGACAACTACCAACAACAACCCAATCACAACTACCAACAACAAAGCAATCACAACTACCATAAACAAAGCCAGTGACAACTACCAACAACAAACCAATCACAACTACCAACAACAACCCAATCACAACTACCAGCAACAAACCAATCACAACTACCAAAACAAACATATCACAACTACCAACAACAATCCAATGACAACTACCAACAACAAACCAATGGCAACTACCATCATCAAAGCCAATGGCAACTACCAACAACAAACCAATCACAACTATCATAAATAAAAGCCAATGACAACTATCAACAACAAACCAATCACAACTACCAACAACAAAGCAAAAGACAACTACCAACAACAAACCAATCACAACTACCATCGACAAAGCCAATGACAACTACCAACAAAAACTAATCACAACTACCAACAACAGACCAATCACAACTACCAATAACAAACGAATCACAACTACCATCAACAAAGCCAATGGCATCTACCAACAACAAACCAATCACAACTACCAACAACAAACCAATCACAACTACCATCAACAAAACCAATCACAACTACCAACAACAAACCAATGACAACTACCAACAACAAAGCCAATCACAACTACCAACAACAAACCAATCACAACTACCATAAACAAAGCAATCACAACTACCAACAACAAACCAATCACAACTACCAACAACAAACCAATCACAACTACCAAAACAAACCTATCACAACTATCAACAACAAACCAATCACAACTACCAACAACAAACTAATCAAATACCAACAACAAGCCAATCACAACTGCCAAGAACAAACCAATCACAACTACCAACAATAAACCAATCACAACTATCAACAACAAACCAATCACAACTACCAACAACAAACCAATCACAACTACCAACAACAAATCAATGACAACTACCAACAACAAAGCCAATGACAACAACCAACAACAAAGCCAATGACAACTACCAACAACAAAGCCAATGACAACTACCAACAACAAACCAATCACAACTACCAACAACAAACCAATGACAACTACCAACAACAAAGCCAATGACAACTACCAACAACAAACCAATCACAGCTAGCAAGAAATAAATCACAATCTCACAAGAACGTACTTACATCGCCATCTTCTCATTACAGGCCGGACAGTGTGACATGGTGTGCTGTTGCATATTCTTGGAGCCAAAACCAGACGACTCTTTCTTCCTTCTCCTGCCAGCCTCGTTGGTGACCACAAACATGAGTCAAGCAATTGCGGCTGGGATTACAGACAGCGCTATTTAGATAACAACAAATAGACAAGATACAGCACCTTTTCTTGCCAATATTATCACAATTCCAAATCAAATGGAAACCACTCTACACGCTTGTCTCTGGATAAGCCGACTTCTGGCCCTTTTAATCGTCCCAACGACACTAGCTTTAAATTTTGATGGGTCCCCAGACTCATACGCCATATACCCTCCATGGGAGCCGTGCCTCAACGGGTCATTCTCTTTCGAGTTTAAGACAGACGAACAGCACTCCTTGCTACTGTATCTCAACAAAGGACAATACTTCTTCTTTGAGGTTCGCCTTCTGAAAGGAAGGATTTGTCTTCGGATTAACACGGGAGAAGAGGCCATCTCCATACGTGCAGGTGAGGCAGATGTGTACTGTCTTTGTGTTTCTTATCAAGTGGTTAGACCTACTATATATTTTATTAGCCTCCGTCAGTCATAGTTGACTATGGATTTTGCAGCGTCCCTAGAAATGACTCTTTATGGCGCGAGCTTGGGCAGAACAATAAACAGACAAGTTGTTGCTCATGCAATATGTTTTAGTCCTGCTGGTGATAGAGAAGCAGACAAGTTGTTGCTCATGCAATATGTTTTAGTCCTGCTGGTGATAGAGAAGCAGACAAATTGTTGCTCATGCAATATGTTTTAGTCCTGCTGTTGCTCATGATATGTTTTAGACCTGCTGGTGATAGAGAAGCAGACAAGTTGTTGCTCATGCAATAGAGAAGCAGACAATCATGCAATATGTTTTAGACCTGCTGGTGATAGAGAAGCAGACAAGTTGTTGCTCATGCAATATGTTTTAGACCTGCTGGTGATAGAGAAGCAGACAAGTTGTTGCTCATGCAATATGTTTTAGACCTGCTGGTAATAGAGAAGCAGACAAGTTGTTGCTCATGCAATAAATATGTTTTAGACCTGCTGGTGATAGAGAAGCAGACAAGTTGTTGCTCATGCAATATGTTTTAGACCTGCTGGTGATAGCAGCAGCACAGGCGACGATAACATGACTGGTTTCACCATTCACGCTATCTTAGTAAGTGACTCGCCGAGTGTCCTACAGATGATTGACAGACAGTATATGTGGCAGGCGTGGATGGAGCTCTTGGGTGACTCTAGGGTGAGTTAACCTGGGTGTAAAGTCCAGGGCATGCTGGTGTACATGGTAATTAAAGTAGCCGATATGCTCCATGGCAGCTCTGGCACTGAATGTGGCCTTACTCTGAACAAAGAGGACATCGCCAAGTCTGTTCTTCACTCCTTGAGAGAAGTGGAGGAAGATTGCTAGAGCAAGGATGTATACATTGGAAGACTGAGGAGTCTAAAGGTGAAAATGATATTTGATCAATTCGGAGTGCTAGTGGGAAAAGCAGATGTATCAGCATTCAACATTTTACAGGAAAAATCAGTCCGCATACATTTTGAGAAATGCTGGGACGGGCGGTGGGGCGAATACGGAGGCTGCAATGAAACTGGTTCCATGAATAGAATACAATGGTTAGACCTTCTGTCTTAATGATTATTGACCTTATTTATAAATACCTTAATTATTTGTCCTTGTGATAACACCACGGTGTTGTTGTTATTTGTCCTTGTGATAACACCACGGTGTTGTTGTTATTTGTCCTTGTGATAACACCACAGTGTTATTGTTATTTGTCCTTGTGATAACACCACGGTGTTGTTGTTATTTGTCCTTGTGATAACACCACGGTGTTGTTGTTATTTGTCCTTGTGATAACACCACGGTGTTGTTATTTGTCCATGTGATAACACCACGGTGTTGTTGTTATTTGTCCATGTGATAACACCACGGTGTTGTTGTTAATTGTCCATGTGATAACACCACGGTGTTGTTGTTATTTGTCCCTGTGATAACACCACGGTGTTGTTGTTCTTTGGATCATAATCTCTGCACACCGGACGAGCCCATAGGTGCTCCAATATTCCACTCGAGAGAGAGACTCGAGAAATTTATCGGAGAATCCAGACCCGTGTGCACGAACTCCGTAGCATGGGATCCATGGTGTGGGTAGGTTTCTGCTGACTATTTTGCCCGGACAGCGGCCATATTGATGGCCTACTCTTTTCGACTTTAATTGCATGGGTTCTTTAACGTGCTCGAGTGCACATGGAACTCCCTGTTTATTGTAATTATCCGAGAGGGCTAGACTACAGACCTCACTACCCAAGAGATCAGGGGAGAGTAACGCCATAAAGAAACCACTGATTAAGTTTTCCTATTTTGAAAATTCACCAACGCTTCTGGTGAGCTTTGATCCCTGGCACTTCCTGTCCTGAGGCCGACGTGGTAGACTACCCAGTCCCCCAAATATGACAGTTTTATTTTTATTAATATGGGAATTATCGATTTGCCGATTTTGTTAAAAGGAATTTAAGTGAATTATTACCTGCTTTGTTGATGATAAACACATAATTACTTAATTTACGCGTTGTACAGTTTACCAATTTTACCAAGTGTATTGGTCAGGTCAGGTAATTTTACCTGCTACTGTATGCAGTAAGCGGTACAACCTGTGGCTGCCCTGCTGCCTTGCAGGTAAGCTCGGGAGAGTAAAAGGCTAAGGGAGGGTAAGACGAAGTAAAACAACACCACTGCCTTGTGGGTGAGACTTTTTAGTCAAAGGCTAGCGGAGCCAACCGTAAACAAACCGACGGAAGGCAACAGAAAACCACCGTCGTAACTTCTTTGTACAATCATGAATCGCCACAACAATAGAAATAACGACAACAACGTTAAGGGGGATTCCAATAGAAAACCCTCGTTCGGTAGGGGACATCATGTGCTACAGGTGATACCCGATCGTCATCAAGCTACTGTAAGCAAAATAAAGATAAAATAAACTCTAAAGATAGGTACTTGGAATGTGATAACACTCATGCAGAAGGGTAAACTAGAAAACATCATACAAGAAATTAATAGAATGGGTTTACAATTACTGGGACTTTGCGAAATGAGATACACCGGATCAGGGGAGATGTATTCTGATGAACATAAAATAATCTATTCTGGAGGTATTGAACACCAAAGAGGAGTAGGTATCATCTTGGATGCAGAAAGAACAAGAACAGTGAAATACTTTTACCCAATATCTGACAGAGTCCTTTTAGTGAAATTGAATGGAAAGCCAATAGACATAAATCTTATACAAGTTTATGCACCAACAACAGACAGTCTAGAGGAAACAATTGATAAATGTTACAACAAGTTAAATGAGACACTTCATAAAGGCAAACCACATGAAAACACCATAGTTCTAGGGGATTTTAACGCAAAAGTAGGAAAGGAAAGAGTTGAGGAAGTAGTTGGTCATTATGGCTTAGGCGAGAGGAATGAAAGAGGTGAGAAACTTATTGACTGGGCAAGAACACACAACATGATGATAGGAAACACCTGGTTTAAGCAACATCCAAGACGTCTGTGGACATGGAAAAGCCCAGGGGACAACGCACGTAATCAAATTGATTATATAATGATAAGCAATAGATTTAGAAACAGTCTGGTGTGTGTGAAAACTAGACCAGGGGCAGATTGCAATAGTGATCATGTACCAGTTGTGGGAAAGCTTAGAGTAAAATTAAAAACAACATAACGAGCCTCAGTTAACATCAAGTTAAATTTAGATTTACTAAAATCAGACAAGAAGCTGCAAGACAAATATAAAATCACAACTCAGAACCGGTACAATGTTATGAGAAGATACAAAGTATTGATGAACAGTGGCAAATGCTAAAAGAATCAATGCAACAAACATCAAAAGAGTTCATACCACCAGTGAGGACAAATTCAAGAAAGAAATGGATGACAGACGACATTTTGCAGCTAATGGATACAAGAAGAAGAAATAAAGAAAATAAAGAATTGGTATAAGAGATTAAATAAAAAAAATTGTTGTAAAATGCAATGAAGCAAAAGAAGCATGGCTAAAAGAGAGACGCAAAGAGATTGAAATGCAGCAAAAAGGAGATACTAAAGCAAACTGAGGAATTAACAGGAAGAAAAACGCAATCAAAAACTGGATGTCTAAGATCAAAGGAAAGATAACTGTTGATTGATCAAGAAAACATAAGGGAATGATGGACAGAATACATTAAAGATCTTTATAATGATGAATGAACGGAAGTAAATATTAATGATAATGGAGAAGGACCAGAAATAGTAAGAGAAGAAGTGGAAGACGCCTTGCGCAATATGAAAGCAGGCAAAGCTCCTGGACCAGATAATATAACTAAAGAGGAGATTGAATCCATGGGTGACTTTGTAATAGAAATAATAACAAAAATATTGAATGATATCTATAACAGCGAATATATACCAGACGACATCCAAAGAAATCGGGTGCAATTGAATGCGATGATCATCGCACAATAAGCCTTATGAGTCATATGACTAAGATATTACTAAGAATCATCATGCGAACAGTGAAACAAAATCAATCCAGAAATTGGCGATGAACAGTGTGGTTTTGTTAGAGATAAAGGAACAAGCAATGTCATTTATATCATAATATCTTTAGTAGAAAGAACCATAGAGGTGAAAACAGATCTATACTTATGTTTCGTAGATTATGCCAAAGCATTTGACAAAGTAAAGCACCAAGAAATTATCAAAATTTTAGAAAGCATAAACGTAGACAACAGAGATCTAAGAATAATAAAGAACATGTACTGGCAACAAACAGCGGACATAAGAACTGGAAACCAATTGGGAATGTTTCAACAAATAAAACAGTGTGTTAGACAGGGTTGTGTGCTGTCACCAGATTTGTTTAATATTTATAGTGAGATTATTTTAAGATCCATAAGAGGCATGCCTGGAATAACAATTGGAGGTCATAATATAAATAATCTATGCTGATGATACAGTCTCTCTCCTCTCTCTCTCTCTCTCTCTCTCTCTCTCTCTCTCTGCGATCAGGACTCAATCAAAGAGAGACTCCAGACTCTCGCACGAAGACAGCTGTCTGTTTAAGCCTGTTAAATCCACTCCGATTGAATACCTTTTAAAACGTTGCACTGTGTTCTGCGCCAGTGGCCCAGTGCATCCGATTTCAGCCAGCATTTTGTTCAGGTTTGCTTTTCTTAGCCTTTGATTGTCCCCAATCTTCCTGCAAGGCAGCAGATGATATTTTCTGCAGGGGGATTCTGCCCTTTGTCGGTCGGCCTTCCCAGGTTTACGAGCACAATCTGCCCGAGTCACTAGAGGTGACTAACACAGCCATGCGACTTGTAATATGAGGAAACTGCAACAAGGAACACTTTTCATGCACAGCCTCCAACTGTTCCCGCAGCCCATCTCCATATACCGGTAAGTCATGTCCTCTTGAAAATGATGATCGTCTTAGCACTTGATGATGTTAGGCCATCGTTGATGACTCCAATTCTGAACATGTAGACACACAGTCAGTCGTTAAATTATCCCCGTCGCACATCAAACAGCAGACCGTAAGATTTGCGCACGGCCGGTTTAGGGAACCACCACGATGACGTTGCACACAACAATGTCGCCGAACACATAATCTCGCTCCCTTTAGATTTCTGTCTGATTACTCAATTGTAAGCAGCCTACGACGAACAAAACACGAAGCAAATTCCCCAAAGAGACAAAACTGCGGCTGACGAGGTAGTTTACATTAATGTGTAACATGGAAATAACTTGCGTCAAAGAATTCCAACAACGGTCATGAACAGCACCAATGTGACGTAAAGCGCACATCAAGTCTAGACGGTGGAAGGTCTCACTCACAACACTTGATTCGTCAAAAACGGACTGTTGTCGGCCTACGACCTCGCTTTAGCGACACAGATGTATCAAGCATATCATCATTTTGACTTTAACGCAGAAAAGTGCAAAGAAGATTCGAAATTAATCAGACCCTAAGTGCATTTTCTGCAGCGATCGAGAGATCGTGGATTAGATCCGCCACCTTGGAGACAGAAGTCTCCCTTAATCGCTAAGAGTGAAAATGAGTTACAGGAAATTTTGGACATTATAGTGAAAGAAAGCAAAAATAAAGGACTCAACCTTAATAGCAAAAAGATGGAGGTATTGATAACAACAAAGAAAAAGACATCACCTCAGTGCAAAATAAAGACAAGTGGAACAATATTAAAACAGGTAAATGAATTTAAATATTTGGGAACTTTGTTAACCTCAGACGGAAGATGTACAAAAGAGGTGAGATACAGAATGGCTTAGGCAAAGCAGCTTTCCAAAAAATGAGGAAGATACTATGCAATCCATTTTTTGACAATAGAAACAAGAAAAAGAGTTCTTAAATGTTACGTAGAGCCAGTCTTAACATATGGATGCGAATCATGGACTATAGGACAACAGACAAGAAAATCACTGGAGTTTGTAGAAATGCGGTTTTACAGAAGAATGTTGAGAGTACCATGGACAGCTAAGAAGAGTAATGATGATGTTCTGAGAGAGGTCAAAGCAAAAAGAGAGCTAATTTCCAATATTAGGAAGAAACAATCATCATTTTTAGCCATGTAATGAGAAGAGAACTGGAATAAATTGTAACAACTGGAAAAATTGAGGGACGAAGAGATAGAGGGAAGCAAACAGAAAAAAATAATAGACAGCTTAAGAGAATGGCTTGGCAGAAGGTCAACAACAGAAATGATAAATAGCTGTCGAGATCGAAAGTTGTGGATAGACATGATCACCTACACCAGCAGGCCCGGTACTTGATGATGATGATGACAGTTTACCAATAACCACAAGCACGATACAAGGTTTCCAAATTCTTCTATTATACAACAAGACTTTCGTTTATTTACTTCCGCAACGACATACAAGACACAGAGCCGAGTAAGTAGGGATCAAGCTGGGAGGGCTACTCTGTACTAAAAAATGTTGTGCTGATGTCGGATGTTTAGGCCGAACGGCGCAAATAAACGCAACACGACACATTTACGCCCATTTAATGTCCTTTTTATAATGGATGACGACGAGATCTGTCCATTCCAAGTCATCGAGTTAGCGCCAGAAAGAAACCAATAATTTTCCCCAAATACCAAGCCCATATATTCAACTTCACCTTGCCGCCAGCCATTATCTTCAACACATCCCCTATGTCCTGCCATCTTTGATACCGATCAGTGTTACTAGCAATCATGAGCTGTTTCCAACATTCCATAACCTTGCCATCTTTGATACCGAACAGTGTTACTAGCAATCATGAGCTGTTTCCAACATTCCATAACCCTGCCATCTTTGATACCGAACAGTGTTACTAGCAATCATGAGCTGTTTCCAACATTCCATAACCCTGCCATCTTTGATACCGATCAGTGTTGCTAGCAATCATGAGCTGTTTCCAACATTCCATAACCTTGCCATCTTTGATACCGATCAGTGTTACTAGCAATCATGAGCTGTTTCCAACATTTCATAACCTTGCCATCTTTGATACCGATCAGTGTTACTAGCAATCATGAGCTGTTTCCAACATTCCATAACCCTTCAGGAAGTGCGTGAATTCATTAAAACCTCCTCCAGGTTATCATACCGTCTGTAGATATCTGGTTTACTCGAATCTAGTCTTGCCAGAACCCTGTCAGTTATCTCCCTGCCATCTATTCGTGTCCACTCTCCATCTATATAGGCTCATGAATGTAAATCCTGTAAGCCAGACGGAAATGTTCCGATGGAGTTAATGAACTTTGATTTATGTGCCATTTTTAGAAGACGGGGAAAAAAACAAACTGCTGACGAATCTAAAATGTGTAAAAGTATGAATTATTGTTTTTCTCAAGAAATAAAATATTAACTCACAGCTTGAGAACAAATAACGATATGTCGATATGTTAAAAGTGTTAGGTTTATGTGGAAAATTAATTGTTGCTGTTATCTACTCGATTTTTACAGTTAGAAAAATGTACAGATTTACAAAGATCAGTATCACACAGAGAAAGATGAAGAATATTGTTAGTTAAGAGCATCAATGTTCAAGCTGATAAGAAGGTCAGTGTAAAGGACAGGCTAAATGCAAATGAGTATCAGAGTTCATAAGTTCCTTAGAGACCTCTCTGCCAGTGGCTGTGCATAGGAAACAGGGGATGAAAGATGGTTGTCCCGGGATCAACATTCTTGTGGCTGGAAAGCTTTAAAACCAGAAACAGGGGATGAAAGATGGTTGTCCCAGGATCAACATTCTTGTGGCTGGAAAGCTTTAAAACCAGAAACAGGGGATGAAAGATGGTTGTCCCAGGATCGACATTCTTGTGGCTGGAAAGCTTTAAAACCAGAAACAGAATAAATGATAAAGAATGTTGTAGAACAATACTTGCCTTGACTCTGGCAACCCACGTTCTTGCCTTGACTGTGGCAACCCACGTTCTTGCCTTGACTCTGGCAACCCACGTTCTTGCCTTGGCCCGGATATTAACCCAAAAAAATGTGTTCATTGACTCAGAAACCGATCTCATATTCTTCCATTGACTCAGAAATTGACACATCACATTCTTGCGTTGACTCGGAAACTGATAACTCACATTCTTGTATTGACTCAGAAACTGATAACTCACATTCTTGCATTGACTCAGAAACTTATCTCACATTCTTCCATTGACTCAGAAACTTATCTCACATTCTTCTATTGACTCAGAAACTTATCTCACATTCTTCCATTGACTCAGAAACTGATAACTCACATTCTTGTATTGACTCAGAAACTTATCTCACATTCTTCCATTGACTCAGAAACTTATCTCACATTCTTCCATTGACTCAGAAACTTATCTCACATTCTTCCATTGACTCAGAAACTGATCTCACATTCTTCCATTGACTCAGAAACCGATCTCACATTCTTCCATTGACTCAGAAACTGATAACTCACATTCTTGTATTGACTCAGAAACCGATCTCACATTCTTCCATTGACTCAGAAGCTGATAACTCACATTCTTGTATTGACTCAGAAACTGATCTCACATTCTCGTATTGACTCAGAAACTGATAACTCACATTCTTGTATTGACTCAGAAACTGATAACTCACATTCTTGTATTGACTCAGAAACTGATCTCACATTCTTCCATTGACTCAGAAACCGATCTCACATTCTTCCATTGACTCAGAAACTGATAACTCAAATTCTTGCTTCCCAGAAATTGAAAACCCACATTCTTGTTTTAACTCAAAAATTGGCAATCTACATTTTTTTTTACTCAAAAACTGACAACCCTCATTTATGTATTGACTCAGAAACTGACAACCCACATTCTTGTATTGACTCAGAAACTGACAACCCACATTCTTGTATTGACTAAGAAACTAACAACCCACATTCTTGTATTGACTCAGAAACTGACAACCCACATTCTTGTATTGACTCAGAAACTGACAACACACATTATTGTATTGACTCAGAAACTGACAACCCACATTCTTGTATTGACTCAGAAACTGACAACCCACATTCTTGTATTGACTCAGAAACTGACAACACACATTCTTGTATTGACTCAGAAACTGACAACCAACATTCTTGTATTGACTCAGAAACTGACAACACACATTCTTGTATTGACTCAGAAACTGACAACACACATTCTTGTATTAACTCAGAAACTGACAACACACATTCTTGTATTGACTCAGAAACTGACAACACACAATCTTGTATTGACTCAGAAATTGACAACACACATTCTTGTAGTGACTGAGAAACTGACAACCCACATTCTTGTATTGACTCAGAAACTGACAACACACAATCTTGTATTGACTCTGAAACTGACAGCACACATTCTCGTATTGACTCAGAAACTGACAACCCACATTCTTGTATTGACTCAGAAACTGATAACCCACAATCTTGTATTGACTCAGAAACTGTCAACCTAAATTCCTGCATGCCCCAGAAACTGCTAACTTACGTTACGCCACTGCTCGCTCTCAAATCCCACAAATGGTAAATAAGTTGACCGATTTATCATTGTTACCTGTACCTGCTAATGCTCATCCGGTGGTGTCGAAGGAAACACGACGTCATCGTTCACTGGCTAAAGGGCTCGGATACGCCTGTTGATGTCATCGTTCATTGACTAAAGGGCTCGGATACGCCTGTTGATATCATCGTTCATTGACTAAAGGGCTCGGATACGCCTGTTGATATCATCGTTCATTGACTAAAGGGTTCGGCTACGCCTGTTGATATCATCGTTCATTGACTAAAGGGCTCGGATACGCCTGTTGATATCATCGTTCATTGACTAAAGGGCTCGGATACGCCTGTTGATATCATCGTTCATTGACTAAAGGGCTCGGATACGCCTGTTGATGTCATAGTTCACTGGCTAAAGGGCTCGGCTACGCCTGTTGATGTCATCGTTCATTGGCTAAAGGGCTCGGCTACGCCTGTTGATGTCATCGTTCATTGGCTAAAGCGTTCGGAGAAGCCTGTTGATGTCATCGTTAATTGGCTAAAGGACTCTGCTACGCCTGTTGATGTCATCGTTCATTCACTAAAGCGTTCGGAGAAGCCTGTTGATGCCAACACAATCTATTATCACATGTCTAACGCAATTAGGTCGTGGAAACACCGTCTTTGAGTTACGTACTTAGCAGTCATATACGTGTGTTCATAGGCGGCTGATCAATGGAGTACGGCAGTACAGAAGCTAAGTTGACAGTTTTGGCTTCTTTCATCTTTAGGCCAATTTTTTTCTGGATTCCACAAGTTGCTTCAACTACAGAAAATCTAGGAGGGAACTGCTTAGACCTGATCTAGAGCCAGTAGTGAGGTGTGATAACTCTCCAAGGTATGGTGACACATTTACAAGGAAGGAACACAACACAATACTGGCGTTTCGGTCTGTGGCCTTCTTCAGAATACAGGAACAACGACAACAATCATTTTAGTCGCTGAAAACCACCGTCGTAACTTCTTTGTTCAATCATGAATCGCCACAATGTACAAAAGAGGTGAGATGCAGAATAGCTCAGGCAAAAGCAGCTTTACAAAAAATGAGGAAGATACTATGCAATCCATTTTTGACAATAGAAACAAGAAAAAGAGTTCTTAAATGTTACGTAGAGCCAATCTTAACATATGGATACGAATCATGGACAATAGGACAACAGACAAGAAAATCACTGGAGTCTGTAGAAATGTAGTTTTACAGAAGAATGTTGAGAGTACCATGGGACAGCTAAGAAGAGTAATGAAGATGGTCTGAGAGACGTCAAAGCAAAAAGAGAGCTAATTTCCAATATTAAGAAGAAACAATCATCATTTTTGGTCATGTAATGAGAAGAGAACAAGTGGAATATATTGTAACAACTGGCAAAATTGAGGGACGAAGAGATAGAGGGAAGCAAAGAGAAAAAATAACAGTCAGCTTAAGAGAATGACTTGGCAGAAGGTCAATAACAGAAATGATAAATAGCTGTCGGGATCGATAGTTGTGGAGAGACATGATCAACTACGCCAGCAGGCCCGGTACTTGATGATGATGATTATTATTATTTAACGTGCGTGTATATTTTTTCTACTACTTCTGTGCTGTAGTAAGGTCTTTGGTATAGAAGACCTAATATTGCATCAGCCGCTAACAAGGAAAAGCTTACAAATTCTCCACAAGGAAATAAAGAAAACCGACCATTGCAACGCACAACTATGTCAATGAACTAACAGATCGCGTCAGGCCTGCGTCATTGCACCACCAGGAACATATTTCTCTATTTGTCTATCTGTGTATCCAGCTATTTATAAACTCGTACATCTTTCATTTCAATCTTTGCGTCAAGTTTATGTTGCCCGAGTAATTGCAATCGCCTACATAATAATCCTTTTATTGAATACATTTACAGCTCGTTCATTTTAAATATATTTTTAACCATTTCCATGTTTCGCCATGTATTCCTGTCACGTGACTGTCTAAAAATAACATGTTTGTCCAATTCCTCAGGCGAATCCCTGAATGATGGTAAATGGCACACAGTGGAGGTCAAGCAGAACAACGGCGTCACCTTTCTGAAGCTGGATGGTGGAGAACACAGCAAACCCTCCCCTGGGCCCTTCCAGAATTACGTTCCTAGCAACGATACAATTCTTTTCATGGGCGGCTTACCAATGGAGTACGACAGCAAGAAATTCAAGACGTTGGCGTTGGCTTCCGTCATATTTGAGCCCAAGTTTAGGGGTTCCATAAGAAACTTTTTCTACAGCAACTGTGGAAGTGAATCTTTCAGGCCAAACCCTTTGGACGCCAGCGGGATTTTAACAAAGGATATAGACCTATGTGAACGTGGAAATCCCTGTCTGAACGGAGGTCGCTGTTTGACTACGGATAACGGGATCTATTGCGACTGCTCAAATACAGAATACAAGGGAGACAGATGCGATATACGTAAGTTTATATTTGAATTTTTGTCTGGCTGATTTGATTGGTTGCCATTTGATAGGATGGTAGGTTGGAGAGTTGTTTGATTGGTGGGCTGGTATATTGCTATGTTTGGCAGCAGAGGGTTGTAGAACGGTGGGTTGATAGAGAGGAACTGATGGAATAGTGAAAATGTAAACTATTAGAATGTTAATTTGATTGATGAATATACTGGTGGGAAGATATATTACTTTGTGATTGGTTGATTGGTTGGTTGATTGGTTGGTACATTTTTATATTGATGATTAGCAGATTGGTGAGTTGTAAAAGTAAAGAAAAGGTACGAGACTTGAATCGGCGTCTTAGCACGTGGGATTTCACCCATATATGCTCGGCCGCTTATCCAGAAGTGTTCGGAGACTCTAGTGTCGACTCAAACATCGTAACTCACGAGCGGATGCCATTCCTCATTTTCTCAGATTGCTACCCTGGTACCCACTTCTACTTACGGCTGGGTCGACCGCGGGTTTCTTTCTTCCAATACGAGTACAATTCACAAACTGCTCCCAGCAGGAATCGAACACGGTTGTCCGAACGTCGATAGATTGTGGGTTAAGTTCGAAACGTCGGTAGATTGTGGGGTAAATATGGAACGTCGGTAGATTGTGGGGTAAATATGGAACGTCGGTAGATTGTGGGGTAAATATGGAACGTCGGTAGATTGTGGGGTAAATATGGAATGTCGGTAGCTTGTGGGTTAAGTTCGAAACGTCGGTAGATTGTGGGGTAAATATGGAACGTCGGTAGATTGTGGGGTAAATATGGAACGTCGGTAGATTGTGGGGTAAATATGGAATGTCGGTAGCTTGTGGGTTAAATTCGAAACGTCGGTAGATTGTGGGGAAATATGAAACGTCGGTAGATTGTGGGGTAAATACGGAACATTGGTTGATTGTGGGGTAACTATGAAACGTCGGTAGATTGTGGGGTAAATACGGAACATTGGTTGATTGGGGGTAACTATGAAACGTCGGTAGATTGTGGGGTAAATACGGAACATTGGTTGATTGGGGGGTAACTATGAAACGTCGGTAGATTGTGGGGTAAATACGGAACGTTGGTTGATTGTGGGGTAACTATGAAACGTCGGTAGATTGTGGGGTAAATACGAAAAGTCGGTAGATTGTGGGGTAAATACGAAACGTCGGTAGATTGTGGGGTAAATACGAAACGTCGGTAGATTGTGGGGTAAATACGAAACGTCGGTAGATTGTGGGGTAAATACGAAACGTCAGTAGATTGTGGGGTAAATACAGAATGTCGGTAGCTTGTGGTGAGTTGTAGGCTGATCTCACTGCGGTTGATACAGAGTTTCGTAACAAGAAGCAAAATGATCATCAGACAATGACCCGTCAAGCAAGTGTTTCTGCCCATTAGGTTCTTGGTACTTTTGAGGATGGAGGGGAATCGAGCCTGCCTGGGCCACAACTCTCAGACGTCGACCTCCATCTGTATTAGAGTCTGACAGCCCACGTAATGTTCAACATATAATAAATGAGACTAGTCTGCACGAACGTTCTGATCAAATCTACTGTCCATAAACAGTCACAAATATCTGACACGGCCTGACCCTTCTAGGGACCATTGTGTGCTCTTTCCTCTTTCCTCTTTGTGGTTTCAGTAGTCTTAAAAGACGTAACGTCTGCTGAAGGTTTATAGATATTCTTCATTTTTTCCTTCCTCATTTGCCTTTCAGCGTCGAGATGAAGCTTGTAGATAGGTATATTGAAAGGGTTGTATGAATTTGTTAATAGAAATGAGAAAGAGAGTTCATCGGTGCTATATAGAACAAATTCTGACCTATGGAAGCGAATCATGGACAGTAAACAAACAAATTAAAAGACGATTAGAGGCCACAGAGATGGGATTTCTCAGAAGAATGTTGAAAGTTCCCTGGACAGCTATAAAGGCCAATGAGGAAGTTCTCAAAGAGGTCAACACAAAAAGGGAGCTCTTAAAAAAACATCAGAAAGAAGCAATCAACATTTTTCGGTCACATCATGAGAAGAGGAAAGTTGGAATACTTGGTTACAACTGGCAAAATAAAAGGAAAGAGAGATCGCGGACGACAAAGAGAGAAAATACTGGATAGCTTGGTGTCATGGCATGGAAAACATTCAACGACAGAACTGATACGATGCACTGTAGATAGAAGATTGTGGAAGGACATGATCGCCTACGCCAACCGGTATAGCACATGATGATGATGATGATGATGATGAATTTGTAGATTTTAGGTTGTAGATTGTAGGTTGTAGATTGTAGATTGCAAGTTGTAGACTGTAAATTGTAGGTTGTAGATTGTAGGTTGTAGTTTGTTGGTTGTAGATTGTAGGTTGTAGAATGTAGGTTGTAGATTGTCGGTTTTAGATTGTAGGTTGTTGATTGTAGGTTGTAGATTGTATTTTGGAGGACGATAAGTTTGGATCTAATGGTCTGGTGGGTTCTTAAGAGTGTCGATTATACAACAGGTGTGGTGTTAGTTTCGTTGCTTGTAAGTTGGTAAGCGTGTAGGTTCATGTGTTAGTAAGATTGTCATCTTGTTTGACAAGCTTGGGGCATGCAACTTGTTGAGCTGGTACGCTCTTAGACTGGTCAGGCGAGTGTCTAATAAAGTGATGGTGTGGCTAGTAGGTTAGTGCTCAAACCTTGTTGAGCTGGTACGCTCTTAGACTGGTCAGGCGAGTGTCTAATAAAGTGATGGTGTGGCTAGTAGGTTAGTGCTCAAACCTTGTTGAGCTGGTACGCTCTTAGACTGGTCAGGCGAGTGTCTAATAAAGTGATGGTGTGGCTAGTAGGTTAGTGCTCAAACGTTAACTTTCTTGCGTTCGCCCGATGACTGAAGGAATATACCTTTTCCTCATCCGCCCTTAAAAATACGTTAAGTGGGCGTGTCTTTGTTGTTGTGTGCAGTATAACTGTGATATTTGCGTCTTTCGGCCCAACACATACGACTTTTACTTGATAGTAGGTTGAACTTGAGTGGGACATTTTATGATGTATACACATGTTCTGACAGTGGCTAGAAGGGACAGATGTTACAGTTTCCTGTTTTGCATATGTTGTTGACGGATTGCCACGAGTTGATTCCCAGAAAAGTTGATTACTTTCCCAGAAAAATCCGGTACCCATTTTAGGCTGGGTGAACCCGAAAGCCGTCTGTTTGGATCGAACCCTACCCCTTGTCCTTTGTAGTCCAGTTCACTAACCACTGAGCTATCGCGGCTACCTTAGTGGAGACATCTCACAGGGAAAATAGGCTGTTTTAGTGGAGACATCTCACAGGGAAAATAGACTGTATTTGTGGAGACATCTCACATGGAAAATAGGCTGTTCTAGTGGAGACATCTCACAGGAAAAAAAGACTGTTTTAGTGGAGACATCTCACAGGGAAAATAGACTGTTTTAGTGGAGACATCTCACAGGGAAAATAGACTGTTTTAGTGGAGACATCTCACAGGGAAAATAGGCTGTTTTAGTGGAGACATCTCACAGGGAAAATAGGCTGTTCTAGTGGAGACATCTCACAGGGAAAATAGACTGTTTTAGTGGAGACATCTCACAGGGAAAATAGGCTGTTCTAGTGGAGACATCTCACAGGAAAAAAAGACTGTTTTAGTGGAGACATCTCACAGGGAAAATAGGCTGTTTTAGTGGAGACATCTCACAGGGAAAATAGGCTGTTCTAGTGGAGACATCTCACAGGGAAAATAGGCTGTTTTAGTGGAGACATCTCACAGGGAAAATAGGCTGTTCTAGTGGAGACATCTCACAGGAAAAAAAGACTGTTTTAGTGGAGACATCTCACAGGGAAAATAGGCTGTTTTAGTGGAGACATCTCACAGGGAAAATAGGCTGTTCTAGTGGAGACATCTCACAGGGAAAATAGGCTGTTTTAGTGGAGACATCTCACAGGGAAAATAGACTGTTTTAGTGGAGACATCTCACAGGAAAAAAAGACTGTTTTAGTGGAGACATCTCACAGGGAAAATAGACTGTTTTAGTGGAGACATCTCACAGGGAAAATAGGCTGTTTTAGTGGAGACATCTCACAGGGAAAATAGGCTGTTCTAGTGGAGACATCTCACAGGGAAAATAGACTGTTTTAGTGGAGACATCTCACAGGGAAAATAGGCTGTTCTAGTGGAGACATCTCACAGGAAAAAAAGACTGTTTTAGTGGAGACATCTCACAGGGAAAATAGGCTGTTTTAGTGGAGACATCTCACAGGGAAAATAGGCTGTTCTAGTGGAGACATCTCACAGGGAAAATAGGCTGTTTTAGTGGAGACATCTCACAGGGAAAATAGACTGTTTTATCACAGACAATTCACAGGGACAATAGGCTGTTTTAGTGGAGACATCTCACAGGAAAAAAAGGCTGTTTTAGTGGAAACATCTCACAGGGAAAATAGACTGTTTTAGCACAGACAATTCACAGGGAAAATAGACTGTTTTAGTAGAGACATTTCACAGGGAAAATAGACTGTTTTAGTGGAGACATCTCACAGGGAAAATAGGCTGCTTTAGTGGAGACATCTCACAGGGAAAATAGGCTGTTTTAGTGGAGACATCTAATAGGGAAAGTAGGCTGTTTTAGTAGAGACATCTAAAAGGGAAAGTAGGCTGTTTTAGTAGAGACATTTCACAGGGAAAATAGACTGTTTTAGTGGAGACATCTCACAGAGAAAGTAGGCTGGTTAAGTTGTGGTATTTCGAGATTTGGGAATAGACTGGTTAAGTGTGGATATTTTGAAAACGGGAATAGACTGGTTAAGTGTGGACATTTTGAAAGCTGGAATAGATTAGTTAAGTGTGGACATTTTGAAAGCTGGAATAGATTAGTTAAGTGTGGACATTTTGAAAGCTGGAATAGATTAGTTAAGTGTGGACATTTTGAAAGCTGGAATAGATTAGTTAAGTGTGGACATTTTGAAAGCTGGAATAGATTAGTTAAGTGTGGACATTTTGAAAGCTGGAATAGATTAGTTAAGTGTGGACATTTTGAAATCGGGAATCGACTGGTTAACGACGGTTAACGCCACATAAACTTGTATTAATGAAGCAAACCGCAGGGCTCTGTCGAGTGCTGATCGAGTTATAAACCGAGTGCTAAACCATCCATGATAATTTCTTCCTCTTAGACTATCCTGTCAAATAAACTGTCAGACATTTCGATTTTCTTACCCGGGCCATTGCCACTGGATCAGTTCTCAGGAAAAACTGTTTATGTTTACATTGTGATAGGAGACGCGATAGCTCAGTGGTTAGTGAACTGGACAACTAATCACAAGAAATCGAGTTCTATCCTCATTGACGACTTTCAGGTTCATCCAGCCATAAATGGGTACCTGATTTTTTTTTTTTTACTGAGAAAGAAAAACGACACGGGTGTAATACCGTCCACATTACTATAAAAATAATGCCCTGAAGGCCTATTAAATATATGGGTACTAACATTATAGACCCTATACGCCTCGTGGCATAACAGGGTTAATTAAAAAATTTTTTTTTTTTTTTTTTACTTTGAAGTCCTTTAGTAAATCAGCAAAAACGTAGAAATGTGCTCACTGTAATGTCTTCTTATAGCGTGCAGTTAGTTTATTATATAGACATGTTATATTTCATCATATAAGCAAGTCATAATTATTATATAGACATGTTATATTTCATCATATAAGCAAGTCATAATTATTATATAGACATGTTATATTTCATCATATAAGCAAGTCATAATTATTATATAGACATGTTATATTTCATCATATAAGCAAGTCATAATTATTATATAGACATGTTATATTTCATCATATAAGCAAGTCATAATTATTATATAGTAAAAAAAGTAAAGTACCCCCGTCACGCCAAGTGGCGTATAGGGAAATATGGTGTTAGTGACCCTATATTTTACAGACCTTCAGTACATGATTTTTTGGGTAATGTGGTCGGTATTACGTCAGTGCTGCATCACTTTCGAAGACAAAAATCCGGTACCCATTTAAGGCTGGGTGAACCCGGAGGCCGTCGGTTGGGATCGAACCCTACGCCTTGTCCTTTGTAGTCCAGTTCACTAACCACTGAGCTATCGCGGCTCCTAATTATTATATAAGCAGGTTATATTTTAGTATGGAGACAAATAATAATAAATGAATATTATTATAGAGGGAAACATCCGAGGCGATAATCAGCGAATCAGTTCTATTCAGAGGAAGAGGTATGTTTACAGCACTCGGAAAAAATGACAAATAATCAACAACAGAAAAAAAATATGGACCAAGGCAGGATCGAACCCGTACTCAGTGGCACAGCGCCTTGCCACGAAAAGCCAAACGCTAGGGAACACTGCCACTCAGCTAACTAAAAAAATTAGCTTCGTAGGCAATGTCCTTCTTAACAGGAACAATATTTCCGAGCTGTGATCGCAGCCTTATGCTATAGTCATGGGAAAGCCTTCGCGAAAGGACATTGCCTACGAAGCTAATTTTTTCAGTTAGCTGAGTGGCAGTGACGCTAGCATTTGGCTTTTCGTGGCAAATGCGCTGTGCCACTGAGTACGGGTTCGATCCTGCCTTAGTCCATATTTTTTTCTGTAGTTGATTATTTGTCATTTTTTCCGAGTGCTGTAAACATATATTTTAGTATATAATCAAGTTATAATTATTATATAAGCAGGTTATATTTTAGTATATAAGAAAGTTATTTTGTTATGATATAAGCAGATTATATTATGAGTATATAAGCAAGTTATATTTTATTTCATAAGCAGGTTATATCTTTCGTATATAAGCAAGTTATATTTTATTTTAAAAGTAGGTTATATTTTAATCAATGTTTAATTCTCATTCTTTCTTCCTCTCGTCCCCTCTATCTCTCTCTCTTCCATTTAGTTTTACTGCAGCACATCAATAACATTATGACCTTCTCCATAGTCCACGAACCAAACATCAATGTAGTTAAGACATAACACTGTTGACTTCTAATGCCAGCCATTGTTCCAACCGAATCCATACGCCCACATTAATGTATTTACAATTACCTAAATAAAAGTTGCAAGAGGGAGATTTCATCATCGCAACTGGTAATTCAAGTCTCTACATTAGCTAATTAGCAAGGTACATTAGCGTGCATTTATTTGCTTTGTTCTGTAATGCTATCTGACCTTTCGCAACAATGCTGTTGTATCTTTTAGAGCCTTTGAAAGGAACTGTTTTTGTCATTCTGTTGCTTTGCCATAGGACGTGTTACTGTTAATTCTCAATAAGTCATTGCTTTGGGGGCTTGTACAGTGCTCGTGGGATTTTCATTATTCCTCTATTATCCCAGCCCAATGAGGAGGGAAGTAAGGTTGAGCTAATTTCCACCGCCACGCCCCCTTCACTGTAAGTTCCTGGTCGAGTTTGGTCCACTGAGTCCGCTAAAATGTGATAGCCGGCTAAAGAAGGTTGTGTAACGGTTGACATTATTGTCACCATCATCACCATCATCACCATCCTCGTGTTAGATAATGTGGCAGGTGTGATAGATATCTTGTGTCCAAAGATGAAGATATTGAACATTTGTTGAAACTGCGGAACGGTATTCATAATATTTTTTCACTACGTGTACAAAGAAGGCTCAATGATGTATTGGTCATGTAACTACTAGCAATTTGTTTACCTGCAAGTTGATACTTAGCGTGAGAACTTTGTATCCCGCACACCGGCAACTAATCGACTTTCTCACTAGACTTTCGCTCATAAATTAGTCAACTTCCAATAGATTACTCTCACAAAAACTAGTCGACATTCGTTGGATTCCTAGCTCAGAAAATAGACGATATCCATTAGATTAATCTGTCACAAACTAGTCGACATCCATTAGATTAGATTATTTGTTTACTTAATCATCACCATCATGCAGCACAAAAATAAACAGGACAAATCTGAAACAAGTGCAACGTGTCAAATACTTGGGCATAATAACATCAGATGGAAGATACAACACAGAAATAAAAAGCAGAATAGCTCAGGCCAAAATTGCATTTCAGAAAATGAAAAATATCTTATGCAACAAATTTATGTCAATAGAAGTCAGAAAGAGAGTTCATCGGTGCTATATAGAGCCAATTCTGACTTATGGAAGCGAATTATGGACAGTAGACAAACAAAGGAAAAAAACTATTAGAGGTCACAGAGATAGGATTTCTCAGAAGAATGTTTATAGCTACCTGGACAGCTAAAAAAACCAATGAGGAAGTTCTCAAAGAGGCCAACACAAAAAGGGAGCCCTTAAAAACCATCAGAAAGAAAGAATCAACATTTTTTGGGCCCATCATGAGAATAAGAAAGTTGGAATACTTGCTTGCAACTGACAAAATACAGGAAAAGAGAGATCGCAGACGACAAAGAGAGAAAATACTGGATAGCGTGGTGTCATGGCATGGCAAACAGTCAACAACAGAACTGATATGATGCTCTGTAGATAGAAGATTGTCAAAGTACATGATCGTCTACGCCAACTGGTATGGCACATGGTGATGATGATGATCTGTTTACTCTCTCAGAGACTTCTTCTTCTACCTTTTAGCTCCCAGTGGAGCATAGGTCTTCAACAAACACTTTCCAAGTCGTTCTGTTTTTTGCAATTATTTTAAGATCATTCCATGTCTTCCCCATCATCTTCATCTCTGCTTCAATCTGTCTTCTCCAAGAATTCCTTGGTCTTCCTCTTTGTCTTTTCCCCTGGGGATTCCAAAAAAGGGCCTGTTGTGTAATACTCTCAGTTGGTTTCCGTAGTGTGTGTCCTATCCATCGCCATCGTCTTCGCTGTATTTCTTTATCCACTGGTATTTGACCGGTACATTTCCATAATTCCACGTTTGTGACTTTGTCCTGCCATTTCCATCCCTTTATTCTGCGCAAGCATCCATTAATGAAAGTCTGTACCTTCGTGATTGTCAATTTTGTTATTCTCCATGTTTCACAGCCATATAATAGAACCGACTTAACATTGGAGTTGAAAATTTGTATTTTTGTATTTAGCCTAATTTCTTTGGATTTCCATATCTTTCCCAGTGCAATGAAAGCTCCTCTTGCTTTTGATATCCTTATTTTGGTATCGTTTTCTGTTCCTCCCTCTTTATCTATATTACTGCCCAGATATATATAAGATTGTACGTCTAGTAGAGGTATTTCTCCTAGTTTTATTTGGTTATTGCCAACTGCATTAATTCTCATAATGTTGGTCTTATCTCTATTAATCTTTAGTCCTAGCTGTTGTGATCTCTCATCTAATATACTCATTTTATCTTGCATCTGTTGGTGGCTGTGATAGGAGAGCTATGTCATCAGCAAAGTCTAAATCATCAAGTTGTTTGGTCAGTGACCACTGGATCCCATTTCTGTTGTTTTGAGTTATTTTCATAATCCAATCTATGGCCAGTAGAAAGAGAAATGGAGACAGAAGGCATCCTTGCCTTACTCCTGTTCTTATTTCAAATGCTTCTGTAAGCTGTCCTTCATGCACCACACTACATTTTGTTCCTTCATACATTGTTTTTATCAGGTTAATAAACTTTATGGTGATTCCATAATGACTCAGCAACTTCCAAAGCATTCTTCTGTCTAAACTATCAAATGCCTTTTCGTAATCTATGAATCCAATATAAAGTGGGGATTTTAGTTCTAAACTTTGTTCAACTATTATACGTAGAGTAGTTATTTGATCAGCACATGATCTGTTCTTCCTAAAACCTGCTTGTTCATCTCTCAAGTGTTTCTCTATAGCCTCTTTTAGTCTCTCCAGAATGATTCTGCCTAATATTTTCCTGGCACTGATAGTAGCATAATTCCCCTATAATTTGTGCACTCCTGTAAACTTCCTTTCTTTGGTAGTTTGATCATATAACCTTCTCTCCAGTCTTTAGGTATTTCTTCCCTCTCCCAAATTTTATCCAATAGATTATGTAACATCTTGGTAGAGGTGATAATATCTGCTTTGATGGCTTCCGAAGGAATTTCATCTGGTCCTGTGGCTTTACCATCTTTTAATAGTTTGATGGCTTTCATTATTTCTTCTTTGCTTGGTTTTCCGCAGTTAACGTGTAATTCTTCTTCTGCTGGTAGTATATCTGGAGGATTATTTGAGCCAGGTCTGTTCAAAAGTTCTTCAAAGTGCTCCTTCCATCTCTCCATTTGTTCCTTTATATTACTAAGCAGATTTCCTTTCTCAGAGACTAGTCGACATCTATTTGTTTACTATCTCAGACTAGTCGACATCTATCTGTTTACTATCTCAGAGACTAGTCGACATTTATTTGTTTACTATCTCAGAGACTAGTCGACATCTATTTGTTTACTCTCTCAGAAACTAGTCGACATCTATTTGTTTACTATCTCAGAAAGTGGTCGAAACCTATGTGTTTCTTCTTCTTCTACCTTTCAGCTCCCTATGGAGCATAGGTCTTCAACACTTTCCAATCTGTTCTGTTTCTTGCCATTCTTTTAAGATCGTTCCATGTCTTCCCCATCATCTTCATCTCTGCTTCTATCTGCCTTTTCCAAGAATTCGTTGGTCTTCCTCTTTGTCTTTTTCCTTTGGGATTAAAAAATAAGGGCCTGTTGTGTAATACTCTAAGTTGGCTTCTGCAGTGTGTGTCCTATCCAGGGCCATCGTCTTCGTTGTATCTCTTTGTCCACTGGTATTTAACTGGAATATTTCCATACTTCTATGTTAGTGATTTTGTTCTGTCATTTCCATCCTTTAATTTTGCGTAAGCATCCATTAATGAAAGTCTGTAATTCTGTGACTTGTCCATGTTTTGTTTCATGTTTCAGTAAGTCTTCATTACATCATCCTAACGGGCTTCCGAAGTACTGACATTTGTGTGACTGTCATCAATTTTGTTTCTATTTTTTAATACTAGCAGTCATGGGATCAAATTCCCATCGCCTTACAGGCATATATTCTCCAAATTAGGGGTGCAACGATTTTTTTTTTAATCCTCGAGAATTTTGATGTATTGGGTAGATCTTTCCTTTTAATTTTGGCCAATTTTGTTTCCAACTACTAAGGGTACTTTAACGTGCGCTGCATGTACACGGTCTCATGTTTTTTTTCTGCTATCTGTGACGGTGAGACATCAGATCTCACTATCCAAAGACTGGAAGGGGATGAAGCCAGGAGAAAATAGCTGATTCTTAGTGAAAACTCTCACCCCATGTGGTGGAGTTTGACCACGATAAATTCTTGTCCAGAGTAGGTATCTTAACTCTGGGCCACTCAGCTTCCCCCCCCCCTCCGCAACACACAAGGGTTTTAATGACATCCTCCAGTCAACCCAACAGATAAGGGAAATATAATTCTTGAAATAAAACACATGCTGTCTGCGTGTACTGGGCGGCTATAAGTAAAAAAAAAGAAAGTAAAGAGCCCCGTCACACCACGTGTCGTGTAGGAAATATGGTGTAAGTGACCATAATTTTTACAGACCTCCAGCACATAATTTTTGGGGTAATGTGGTAGGTATTATGTCCATGCCCCTTTACTTTCCCAGAAAAAAATATGGTACCCATTTAAGGCTGGGTGAACCCGGAAGCCGTCGATCAGGATCGAACCCGACCTCATAACCCTTTGTAGTCCAGTTCAGTAACTATCGTGGCTCCCCTATACTGGACCAAGCTCCCCGAAAATGTGTGGCAAGAAAAGCAGAAGTTTGTCTCGACAAAGTTCCTCATCACCGTTACATACTTTGTTACTGACTTAGACGACATTGACTCTCCCCAACTTTCTTTGTTTTGTTTTTTCTCTTTCATTCTATACCCCCTGGGGTAGTTGGAGTAAAACTGGCAGATTTCATTAACCTTCCTCATTTCTTTCAATCACCTTTCAATTCTTTGGACTGACAAATGGAGGCCTGTCCATTCCTTGGGGTTAGCTTCCTATCTCCTTCTCTGTCTACCTCTCATTCTTGCGTCACAGTTCCTTACCGAACCCAAACGAATTCTCTCAATTGTTCATAGAATTTACCATTAATTCCTACAAAACCATCTTTTTAAGATTGTTGGTATTGTTTTTCTCTATTTTCTTTCCTCTGTTAATTGTGTCTGTTATCACAATATAAACCAAATGTTCTCTTCTCATTACATGGTACCACGTGATGAGAATTACTTGTAAACATAGAGTGGCAGTTTTCTAAGCTTCGTTTTTATTGAACAATGTTTGCAGAAGTCGTTCCAACTTCGGTTATCACTTCAACACGATTATAGCGTGAGCAGACAAGGTACTGTCATGTGCAAACTCATACATAATGCAAAACTGCGGTGAATTTTTCATCAAGACATCGAGGCTTACGTCCCTTTGCCATCTCCCAGCTCAGTGTATGCCAGTGATACGTGGAATTGTTGTGCGCAAGCAACATGCAAATACAACGGAGCAACACAACATCACGACATAGGATGGCGTTAGCTTCCTGTAATAACTTCCTGCTATCGCGAATCACGACCAATCTTGCTGAAATCTCGTTCTATCGCGAGAAGCTACAAACATGGCTGTTTAGTGTTTTGCTATGGACGCGGCATTTCGTCTAGCGGTAATTGACACCAAATTTGTGTTATTTTCGTCCCAGGGAGAATCACGATCAATAATCATTGACTCCTGAGTCAGATTGAGGCAAAGTATGTGTGGTTTTAGCATGTGAAAACGTCGGTCTTCTCTAAGTTGTTTGTTGTTTTAAAATTAAATCAACACAGATGGATACCATTATCCTATTTGTGCACTTTACTTGGGGGGGGGGGGGGTGAATAAAGGCCGCATTTTCTATTCAGATAGCACGAGGTGTACAGAGAGGTGTTTTTTTCCTTCCTCTATTCTTTAAAGAAAGAAAGAAAGAAAGAAAGAAGGAAAGAAAGAAAAAAAAGAAAGAAAATTTCCAGTCTACGTCATTGAGTTTCTATATATTTTTAAGTCTGTGCAGGCAAACTTCCATCCTTCTCTCTCTCTCTCTCTCTCTCTCTCTCTCTCTCTCTCTCTCTCTCTCTCTCTTTCTCACTCTTTCTCTAGCTCCACCTTTTCATCAAAGCATACTACTGTCTACGCCTCTTGTGATTATTACTTAACTTGCGCTACATTTTCTCCCTCTTGTGTGTTAACCCGATGCTTAATCTTATTTGCCATTAGCTCTTAAAATGGCGTTAAAGAGGCGTAGTTTCGTTGTGTCGAGATTTGCGTTTCGTCCTTCAGCCCAAAACATTCAACTTCAAAAAGACATATTTAAGATCGCGGACGACAAAGAGAGAAAATACTGGATAGCTTGGTGTCATGGCATGGAAAACAGTCAACAACAGAACTCATACGATGCACTGTGGATAGAAGATTGTGGAGTGACATGATCGCCAACGCCAACCGGTAAGGAACATGATGATGATGATGATGATGGTTAGTGCTGCAGCTTCCACAACACAAATTCAAATAGCCCAACTTCTTAAAGTAATCTGAAATCACGTGTAGCTAACTACTGTCTTTCAGGACTACTGGGCATCATCACTTGTAGCTAACAACTGTCTTTCAGGACTACTGGGCATCATCACTTGTAGCTAACAACTGTCTTTCAGGACTACTGGGCATCATCACTTGTAGCTAACAACTGTCTTTCAGGACTACAGGAGATCATCACTTGTAGATAACTACTGTCTTTCAGGACTACTGGACATCATCACTTGTAGCTAACAACTGTCTTTCAGGACTACTGGGCATCATCACTTGTAGCTAATAACTTTCTTTCAGGACAACTGGACATCATCACTTGTAGCTAACAACTGTCTTTCAGGACTACAGGAGATCATCACTTGTAGCTAACAACTGTCTTTCAGGACTACTGGGAATCATCACTTGTAGCTAATAACTTTCTTTCAGAACTACTGGGAATCATCACTTGTAGCTAATAACTTTCTTTCAGGACTACTGGGCATCCTCACTTGTAGCTAATAACTTTCTTTCAGGACTACAGGACATCATCACTTGTAGCTAACATCTGTCTTTCAGGACTACAGGAGATCTTCACTTGTAGCTAACAACTGTCTTTCAGGACTACTAGACATCATCACTTGTAGCTAACAACTGTCTTTCAGGACTACTGGACATCATCACTTGTAGCTAACAACTGTCTTTCTGGACTACTGGGCATCATCACTTGTAGCTAATAACTTTCTTTCAGGACTACTGGACATTATCACTTGTAGCTAATAACTTTCTTTCAGGACTACAGGACATTATCACTTGTGGCTAATAACTTTCTATCAGGACTACTGGACATCATCACTTGTAGCTAATAACTTTCTTTGAGGACTACTGGACATTATCACTTGTAGCTAATAACTTTCTTTCAGGACTATTGGACATCATCACTTGTAACTAATAACTTTCTTTCAGGACTACTGGACATCATCACTTGTAGCTAACAACTGTCTTTCAGGACTACAGGAGATCATCACTTGTAGCTAACAACTGTCTTTCAGGACTACTGGGAATCATCACTTGCAGCTAATAACTTTCTTTCAGAACTACTGGGCATCCTCACTTGTAGCTAATAACTTTCTTTCAGGACTACAGGACATCATCACTTGTAGCTAATAACTTTCTTTCAGGACTACAGGACATCATCACTTGTAGCTAACAACTGTCTTTCAGGACTACTGGGAATCATCACTTGTAGCTAATAACTGTCTTTCTGGACTACTGGGAATCATCACTTGTAGCTAATAACTTTCTTTCAGGACTACTGGGCATCCTCACTTGTAGCTAATAACTTTCTTTCAGGACCACAGGACATAATCACTTGTAGCTAATAACTTTCTTTCAGGACTACTGGATATCATCACTTGTAGCTAATAACTGTCTTTTAGGGCTACTGGGAATCATCACTTGTAGCTAATAACTTTCTTTCAGGACTACTGGACATCATCACTTGTAGCTAATAACTTTCTTTCAAGACTACTGGACATTATCACTTGTAGCTAATAACTTTCTTTCAGGACTACTGGACATCATCACTTGTAGATAACTACTGTCTTTCAGGACTACTGGACATCATCACTTGTAGATAACTACTGTCTTTCAGGACTACTGGGCATCATCACTTGTAGATAACTACTGTCTTTCACGACTACTGGACATTATCACTTGTAGCTAATAACTTTCTTTCAGGACTACTGGACATCATTACTTGTAGATAACTACTGTCTTTCAGGACTACTGGACATCATCACTTGTAGATAACTACTGTCTTTTGGGAATACTGGGCATCATCACTTGTAGCTAACAACTGTCTTTCAGGACTATTGGCATCATCACTTGAAGCTGACTACTGTCTTTCAGGACTACTGGACATCATCAATTGTAGCTAACTTCTGTCTTTCAGGACTACTGGACATTATCATTTGTAGTTAACTACTGTCTTTCAGGACTAATGGGAATCATCACTTGTAGCTAATTCTGTCTTTCAGGCCTACTAGACATCATCACTTGTAGCTAACAACTGTCTTTCATGACTACTGGACTACTGGACATCATCACTTGTAATTACTTGTCTTTCAGGACTACTGGGCATCATCACATGTAGCTAACTACTATCTTTCAGGACTACTGTACATCATCACTTGTAGCTAACATCTGTCTTTCAGGACTGCTGGGCATCATCACTTGTAGCTAACTACTATCTTTCAGGACTACTGTGCATCATCACTTGTAGCTAAAATCTGTCTTTCAGGACTACTGGGCATCATCACTTGTAGCTAACAACTGTCTTTCAGGACTACAGGAGATCATCACTTGTAGATAACTACTGTCTTTCAGGACTACTGGACATCATCACTTGTAGCTAACAACTGTCTTTCAGGACTACTGGGCATCATCACTTGTAGCTAATAACTTTCTTTCAGGACTACTGGACATCAACACTTGTAGCTAACAACTGTCTTTCAGGACTACAGGAGATCATCACTTGTAGCTAACAACTGTCTTTCAGGACTACTGGGAATCATCACTTGTAGCTAATAACTTTCTTTCAGAACTACTGGGAATCATCACTTGTAGCTAATAACTTTCTTTCAGGACTACTGGGCATCCTCACTTGTAGCTAATAACTTTCTTTCAGGACTACAGGACATCATCACTTGTAGCTAACATCTGTCTTTCAGGACTACAGGAGATCTTCACTTGTAGCTAACAACTGTCTTTCAGGACTACTGGACATCATCACTTGTAGCTAACAACTGTCTTTCAGGACTACTGGACATCATCACTTGTAGCTAACAACTGTCTTTCTGGACTACTGGGCATCATCACTTGTAGCTAATAACTTTCTTTCAGGACTACTGGACATTATCACTTGTAGCTAATAACTTTCTTTCAGGACTACAGGACATTATCACTTGTGGCTAATAACTTTCTATCAGGACTACTGGACATCATCACTTGTAGCTAATAACTTTCTTTCAGGACTACAGGACATTATCACTTGTAGCTAATAACTTTCTTTGAGGACTACTGGACATTATCACTTGTAGCTAATAACTTTCTTTCAGGACTATTGGACATCATCACTTGTAACTAATAACTTTCTTTCAGGACTACAGGACATCATCACTTGTAGCTAATAACTTTCTTTCAGGACTACTGGACATCATCACTTGTAGCTAACAACTGTCTTTCAGGACTACAGGAGATCATCACTTGTAGCTAACAACTGTCTTTCAGGACTACTGGGAATCATCACTTGCAGCTAATAACTTTCTTTCAGAACTACTGGGCATCCTCACTTGTAGCTAATAACTTTCTTTCAGGACTACAGGACATCATCACTTGTAGCTAATAACTTTCTTTCAGGACTACAGGACATCATCACTTGTAGCTAACAACTGTCTTTCAGGACTACTGGGAATCATCACTTGTAGCTAATAACTGTCTTTCTGGACTACTGGGAATCATCACTTGTAGCTAATAACTTTCTTTCCGGAGTACTGGACATCATCACTTGTAGCTAATAACTTTCTTTCAGGACTACTGGCATCCTCACTTGTAGCTAATAACTTTCTTTCAGGACCACAGGACATAATCACTTGTAGCTAATAACTTTCTTTCAGGACTACTGGATATCATCACTTGTAGCTAATAACTGTCTTTCAGGGCTACTGGGAATCATCACTTGTAGCTAATAACTTTCTTTCAGGACTACTGGACATCATCACTTGTAGCTAATAACTTTCTTTCAAGACTACTGGACATTATCACTTGTAGCTAATAACTTTCTTTCAGGACTACTGGACATCATCACTTGTAGATAACTACTGTCTTTCAGACTACTGGACATCATCACTTGTAGATAACTACTGTCTTTCAGGACTACTGGGCATCATCACTTGTAGATAACTACTGTCTTTCACGACTACTGGACATTATCACTTGTAGCTAATAACTTTCTTTCAGGACTACTGGACATCATCACTTGTAGATAACTACTGTCTTTCAGGACTACTGGACATCATCACTTGTAGATAACTACTGTCTTTGGGAATACTGGGCATCATCACTTGTAGCTAACAACTGTCTTTCAGGACTATTGGCATCATCACTTGAAGCTGACTACTGTCTTTCAGGACTACTGGACATCATCAATTGTAGCTAACTTCTGTCTTTCAGGACTACTGGACATTATCATTTGTAGTTAACTACTGTCTTTCAGGACTAATGGGAATCATCACTTGTAGCTAATTCTGTCTTTCAGGCCTACTAGACATCATCACTTGTAGCTAACAACTGTCTTTCATGACTACTGGACTACTGGACATCATCACTTGTAATTACTTGTCTTTCAGGACTACTGGGCATCATCACATGTAGCTAACTACTATCTTTCAGGACTACTGTACATCATCACTTGTAGCTAACATCTGTCTTTCAGGACTACTGGGCATCATTACTTGTAGGTAAGACTGTCTTTCAGGACTGCTGGGCATCATCACTTGTAGCTAACTACTATCTTTCAGGACTACTGTGCATCATCACTTGTAGCTAAAATCTGTCTTTCAGGACTACTGGGCATCATTACTGGTAGGTAACAACTGTCTTTCAGGACTGCTGGGCATCATCACTTATAGCTAACGACTGTCTTTCAGGACTACTGGGCATCATTACTGGTAGGTAACAACTGTCTTTCAGGACTACTGGGCATCATTACTGGTAGGTAACAACTGTCTTTCAGGACTACTGGGCATCATCACTTGTAGCTAATAACTTTCTTTCAGGACTACTGGACATCATCACTTGTAGCTAACAATTGTCTTTCAGGACTACAGGAGATCATCACTTGTAGCTAACAACTGTCTTTCAGGACTACTGGGAATCATCACTTGTAGCTAATAACTTTCTTTCAGAACTACTGGAATCATCACTTGTAGCTAATAACTTTCTTTCAGGACTACTGGGCATCCTCACTTGTAGCTAATAACTTTCTTTCAGGACTACAGGACATCATCACTTGTAGCTAACATCTGTCTTTCAGGACTACAGGAGATCTTCACTTGTAGCTAACAACTGTCTTTCAGGACTACTAGACATCATCACTTGTAGCTAACAACTGTCTTTCAGGACTACTGGACATCATCACTTGTAGCTAACAACTGTCTTTCAGGACTACAGGAAATCATCACTTGTAGCTAACAACTGTCTTTCAGGACTACTGGACATCATCACTTGTAGCTAACAACTGTCTTTCTGGACTACTGGGCATCATCACTTGTAGCTAATAACTTTCTTTCAGGACTACTGGACATCATCACTTGTAGCTAATAACTTTCTTTCAGGACTACAGGACATTATCACTTGTGGCTAATAACTTTCTATCAGGACTACTGGACATCATCACTTGTAGCTAATAACTTTCTTTCAGGACTACAGGACATTATCACTTGTAGCTAATAACTTTCTTTGAGGACTACTGGACATTATCACTTGTAGCTAATAACTTTCTTTCAGGACTACTGGACATTATCACTTGCAGCTAATAACTTTCTTTCAGGACTATTGGACATCATCACTTGTAACTAATAACTTTCTTTCAGGACTACAGGACATCATCACTTGTAGCTAATAACTTTCTTTCAGGACTACTGGACATCATCACTTGTAGCTAACAACTGTCTTTCAGGACTACAGGAGATCATCACTTGTAGCTAACAACTGTCTTTCAGGACTAATGGGAATCATCTCTTGCAGCTAATAACTTTCTTTCGGAACTACTGGGCATCCTCACTTGTAGCTAATAACTTTCTTTCAGGACTACAGGACATCATCACTTGTAGCTAATAACTTTCTTTCAGGACTACAGGACATCATCACTTGTAGCTAACAACTGTCTTTCAGGACTACTGGGAATCATCACTTGTAGCTAATAACTGTCTTTCTGGACTACTGGGAATCATCACTTGTAGCTAATAACTTTCTTTCCGGACTACTGGACATCATCACTTGTAGCTAATAACTTTCTTTCAGGACTACTGGGCATCCTCACTTGTAGCTAATAACTTTCTTTCAGGACCACAGGACATAATCACTTGTAGCTAATAACTTTCTTTCAGGACTACTGGATATCATCACTTGTAGCTAATAACTGTCTTTCAGGGCTACTGGGAATCATCACTTGTAGCTAATAACTTTCTTTCAGGACTACTGGACATCATCACTTGTAGCTAATAACTTTCTTTCAGGACTACTGGACATTATCACTTGTAGCTAATAACTTTCTTTCAGGACTACTGGACATCATCACTTGTAGATAACTACTGTCTTTCAGGACTACTGGACATCATCACTTGTAGATAACTACTGTCTTTCAGGACTACTGGGCATCATCACTTGTAGATAACTACTGTCTTTCACGACTACTGGACATCATCACTTGTAGCTAATAACTTTCTTTCAGGACTACTGGACATCATCACTTGTAGATAACTACTGTCTTTTGGGAATACTGGGCATCATCACTTGTAGCTAACAACTGTCTTTCAGGACTATTGTCATCATCACTTGAAGCTGACTACTGTCTTTCAGGACTACTGGACATCATCAATTGTAGCTAACTTCTGTCTTTCAGGACTACTGGACATTATCATTTGTAGTTAACTACTGTCTTTCAGGACTAATGGGAATCATCACTTGTAGCTAACAACTGTCTTTCAGGCCTACTAGACATCATCACTTGTAGCTAACAACTGTCTTTCATGACTACTGGACTACTGGACATCATCACTTGTAATTACTTGTCTTTCAGGACTACTGGGCATCATCACATGTAGCTAACTACTATCTTTCAGGACTACTGTACATCATCACTTGTAGCTAACATCTGTCTTTCAGGACTACTGGGCATCATTACTTGTAGGTAAGACTGTCTTTCAGGACTGCTGGCATCATCACTTGTAGCTAACTACTATCTTTCAGGACTACTGTGCATCATCACTTGTAGCTAAAATCTGTCTTTCAGGACTACTGGGCATCATTACTGGTAGGTAACAACTGTCTTTCAGGACTGCTGGGCATCATCACTTATAGCTAACGACTGTCTTTCAGGACTACTGGGCATCATTACTGGTAGGTAACAACTGTCTTTCAGGACTACTGGGCATCATTACTGGTAGGTAACAACTGTCTTTCAGGACTGCTGGGCATCATCACTTATAGCTAACGACTGTCTTTCAGGACTACTGGGCATCATCACTTGTTGCTAACACCTGTTTTTCAGGACTACTGGGCAACATCTCTTGAGCTAACAACTGTCTTTCAGGATTACTTGACATCATTACTTGACGCTAACAACTGTCTTTCAGGACTACTGGGCATCACCTCTTGAGCTAAAAAACTGTCTTTAAGGACTACTTGACATCATTACTTGGCGCTAACAACTGTCTTTCAGGACTACTGGGCATCATCACTTGTTGCTAGCAACTGTCTTTCAGGACTACTGGGCATCATCACTTATAGCTAACAACTGTCTTTCAGGACTACCGGGCATCATCACTTTTTGCTAACAACTGATTTTCAGGACTACTGGACATCGTCTCTTGTAGTTAACAACTGTCTTTCAGGACTACTGGGAATCATCACTTGTAGCTAATAACTTTCTTTCAGAACTACTGGGAATCATCACTTGTAGCTAATAACTTTCTTTCAGGACTACTGGGCATCCTCACTTGTAGCTAATAACTTTCTTTCAGGACTACAGGACATCATCACTTGTAGCTAACATCTGTCTTTCAGGACTACAGGAGATCTTCACTTGTAGCTAACAACTGTCTTTCAGGACTACTAGACATCATCACTTGTAGCTAACAACTGTCTTTCAGGACTACTGGACATCATCACTTCTAGCTAACAACTGTCTTTCAGGACTACAGGAGATCATCACTTGTAGCTAACAACTGTCTTTCAGGACTACTGGACATCATCACTTGTAGCTAACAACTGTCTTTCTGGACTACTGGGCATCATCACTTGTAGCTAATAACTTTCTTTCAGGACTACTGGACATCATCACTTGTAGCTAATAACTTTCTTTCAGGACTACAGGACATTATCACTTGTGGCTAATAACTTTCTATCAGGACTACTGGACATCATCACTTGTAGCTAATAACTTTCTTTCAGGACTACAGGACATTATCACTTGTAGCTAATAACTTTCTTTGAGGACTACTGGACATTATCACTTGTAGCTAATAACTTTCTTTCAGGACTACTGGACATTATCACTTGCAGCTAATAACTTTCTTTCAGGACTATTGGACATCATCACTTGTAACTAATAACTTTCTTTCAGGACTACAGGACATCATCACTTGTAGCTAATAACTTTCTTTCAGGACTACTGGACATCATCACTTGTAGCTAACAACTGTCTTTCAGGACTACAGGAGATCATCACTTGTAGCTAACAACTGTCTTTCAGGACTACTGGAATCATCTCTTGCAGCTAATAACTTTCTTTCGGAACTACTGGACATCCTCACTTGTAGCTAATAACTTTCTTTCAGGACTACAGGACATCATCACTTGTAGCTAATAACTTTCTTTCAGGACTACAGGACATCATCACTTGTAGCTAACAACTGTCTTTCAGGACTACTGGGAATCATCACTTGTAGCTAATAACTGTCTTTCTGGACTACTGGGAATCATCACTTGTAGCTAATAACTTTCTTTCCGGACTACTGGACATCATCACTTGTAGCTAATAACTTTCTTTCAGGACTACTGGGCATCCTCACTTGTAGCTAATAACTTTCTTTCAGGACCACAGGACATAATCACTTGTAGCTAATAACTTTCTTTCAGGACTACTGGATATCATCACTTGTAGCTAATAACTGTCTTTCAGGGCTACTGGGAATCATCACTTGTAGCTAATAACTTTCTTTCAGGACTACTGGACATCATCACTTGTAGCTAATAACTTTCTTTCAAGACTACTGGACATTATCACTTGTAGCTAATAACTTTCTTTCAGGACTACTGGACATCATCACTTGTAGATAACTACTGTCTTTCAGGACTACTGGACATCATCACTTGTAGATAACTACTGTCTTTCAGGACTACTGGGCATCATCACTTGTAGATAACTACTGTCTTTCACGACTACTGGACATTATCACTTGTAGCTAATAACTTTCTTTCAGGACTACTGGACATCATCACTTGTAGATAACTACTGTCTTTCAGGACTACTGGACATCATCACTTGTAGATAACTACTGTCTTTTGGGAATACTGGGCATCATCACTTGTAGCTAACAACTGTCTTTCAGGACTATTGGCATCATCACTTGAAGCTGACTACTGTCTTTCAGGACTACTGGACATCATCAATTGTAGCTAACTTCTGTCTTTCAGGACTACTGGACATTATCATTTGTAGTTAACTACTGTCTTTCAGGACTAATGGGAATCATCACTTGTAGCTAACAACTGTCTTTCAGGCCTACTAGACATCATCACTTGTAGCTAACAACTGTCTTTCATGACTACTGGACTACTGGACATCATCACTTGTAATTACTTGTCTTTCAGGACTACTGGGCATCATCACATGTAGCTAACTACTATCTTTCAGGACTACTGTACATCATCACTTGTAGCTAACATCTGTCTTTCAGGACTACTGGGCATCATTACTTGTAGGTAAGACTGTCTTTCAGGACTGCTGGGCATCATCACTTGTAGCTAACTACTATCTTTCAGGACTACTGTGCATCATCACTTGTAGCTAAAATCTGTCTTTCAGGACTACTGGGCATCATTACTGGTAGGTAACAACTGTCTTTCAGGACTGCTGGGCATCATCACTTATAGCTAACGACTGTCTTTCAGGACTACTGGGCATCATTACTGGTAGGTAACAACTGTCTTTCAGGACTACTGGGCATCATTACTGGTAGGTAACAACTGTCTTTCAGGACTGCTGGGCATCATCACTTATAGCTAACGACTGTCTTTCAGGACTACTGGGCATCATCACTTGTTGCTAACACCTGTTTTTCATGACTACTGGGCAACATCTCTTGAGCTAACAACTGTCTTTCAGGATTACTTGACATCATTACTTGACGCTAACAACTGTCTTTCAGGACTACTGGGCATCACCTCATGAGCTAAAAACTGTCTTTAAGGACTACTTGACATCATTACTTGGCGCTAACAACTGTCTTTCAGGACTACTGGGCATCATCACTTTTTGCTAGCAACTGTCTTTCAGGACTACTGGGCATCATCACTTATAGCTAACAACTGTCTTTCAGGACTACCGGGCATCATCACTTTTTGCTAACAACTGATTTTCAGGACTACTGGACATCGTCTCTTGTAGTTAACAACTGCCTTTCAGGACTACTGGGCATCATCTCTTGTAGCTAACAACTGTCTTTCAGGACTACTTGGCATCATCACTTGTAGATAACTACTATCTTTAAAGATTACTGGGTATCATCACTTGTAGCTAACAACAGTCTATCAGGACTAATGGGCATCATCACTTGTAGCTAACTAATGTCTTTCAGGACTACTGGGCATCATCACTTGTAGCTAACAACTGTCTTTCAGGACTATTGGGCACCCCTTGTAGCTTACAACTTTCTTTCAGGACTACTAGGCATCCATTGTAGCTAACAATTGTCTTTCAGAACTACTGGTCTTCCCTTGTAGCTAATAACTGTCTTTCAGGACCACCGGGCATCTCTTGTAGCTAAAAACTGTCTTTCAGGACCACTGGGCATGTCTTGTAGCTAACAACAGTTTCAGGACCACTGGGCATCTCTTGTAATTAACAACTGTCTTTCAGGACCACCGGGCATCTTTTCTAGCTGTTTTCAGGACCACTGGGCATCTCTTGTAGCTAACAACTGTCTTTTAGGACTACTGGGCATCTCTTGTAGCTAACAACTGTCTTTTAGGACTACTGGGCATCTCTTGTAGCTAACAACTGTCTTTTAGGACTACTGGGCATCTCTTGTAGCTAACAACTGTCTTTTAGGACTACTGGGCATCCCTTGTAGCTAACAACTGTCTTTCAGGACTACTAGGAATCCCTTATTGCTAACAGCTTTCTTTCAGGACCACTTTACATCTCTTGTAGCTAACAACTGTCTTTCAGGGCCACTGGGCATCTCTTGTAGCTAACAACTGTCTTTCAGGACTACTGGACATCCCTTGTAGCTAACAACTGTCTTCCAGGAATACCGAGCATCTCTTGCAGCTAACAACTGTCTTTCAGAACCACCGGAATCTCTTGTAGCTAACAACTGTCTTTCAGGACCACTGGGCATCTCTTGTAGCTAACAAATGTCTTTCAGGATCACTGGGCATCTCTTGTAGCTAACAACTGTCTTTCAGGACCGCTGGGCATCTCCTGTAGCTAACAACTGTCTTTCAGGACCACTGGGCATCTCTTGTAGCAAACAACTGTCATTCAGGACCACTGATCATCTCTTGTAGCTAACAAATGTCTTTCAGGACCACCGGGCATCTCTTGTAGCTAACAAATGTCTTTTAGGACTACTGGGCATCCCTTGTAGCTAACAACTGTCTTTCAGGACTACTACGCATCCCTTATAGCTGACAACTGTCTTTCAGGACCACTGGGCATTTCTTGTAGCTAACAACTGTCTTTCAGGACCACTGGGCATTTCTTGTAGCTAACAACTGTCTTTCAGGATCGCTGGGCATCTCTTGTAACTAACAACTATCATTCAGGACCACTGGGCATCTCTTGTAGCTAACAAATGTCTTTCAGGATCACTGGGCATATCTTGTAGCTAACAACTGTCATTCAGGACCACTGGGCAACTCTTGTAGCTAACAACTGTCTTTCAGGACCACCGGGCATCTCTTGTATCTAACAACTGTCTTTTAGGACTACTGGGAATCCCTTGTAGCTAACAACTGTCTTTCAGGACCACTGGTCATCTCTTGTAGCTAACAACTGTCATTCAGGACCACTGGGCATCTCTTGTATCTAACAACTGTCTTTTAGGACTACTGGTCATCTCTTGTAGCTAACAACTGTCATTCAGGACCACTGGGCATCTCTTGTAGCTAACAAATGTCTTTCAGTATCACTGGGCATCTCTTGTAGCTAACAAATGTCTTTCAGTATCACTGGGCAACTCTTGTAGCTAACAACTGTCTTTCAGGACCAATGGGCATCTCTTGTAGCTAACAAATGTCTTTCAGTATCACTGGGCATCTCTTGTAGCTAACAACTGTCTTTCAGGACCACTGGGCATCTCTTGCAGCTAACAAATGTCTTTCAGGACCACTGGGCATCTCTTGTAGCTAACAAATGTCTTTCAGTATCACTGGGCATCTCTTGTAGCTAACAACTGTCTTTCAGGACCACTGGGCATCTCTTGTAGCTAACAACTGTCTTTCAGGACCACTGGGCATCTCTTGTAGCTAACAAATGTCTTTCAGTATCACTGGGAAACTCTTGTAGCTAACAACTGTCTTTCAGGACCACCGGGCATCTCTTGTAGCTAACAACTGGCTTTAAGGACCACTGGGCATCTCTTGTAGCTAACAACTGTCTTTCAGGACCACTGGGCATCCCTTGTAGCTAACAAATGTCTTTCAGTATCACTGGGCATCTCTTGTAGCTAACAACTGTCTTTCAGGACCAATGGGCATCTCTTGTAGCTAACAAATGTCTTTCAGTATCACTGGGCATCTCTTGTAGCTAACAACTGTCTTTCAGGACCACTGGGCATCTCTTGTAGCTAACAACTGTCTTTCAGGACCACTGGGCATCTCTTGTAGCTAGAAACTGTCTTTCAGGACCACCGGTCATCTCTTGTAGCTAACAACTGTCTTTCAGGACCACTGAGCATCGCTTGTAGCTAACAACTGTCTTTCAGGACCACCGGGCATCTCTTGTAGCTAACAACTGTCTTTCAGGACCACTGGACATCTCTTGTAGCTAACAACTGTCTTTCAGGACCAACCACCGGGCATCTCTAGTAGCTAACAACTGTCTTTCGGGACCACTGGGCATCTCTTGTAGCTAACAACTGTCTTTCAGGACCACCGGGCATCTCCTGTAGCTAACAACTGTCTTTCAGGACCACCGGTCATCTCCTGTAGCTAACAACTGTCTTTCAGGACCACCGGGCATCTCCTGTAGCTAACAACTGTCTTTCAGGACCACTGAGCATCTCTTGTAGCTAACAACTGTCTTTCATGACCGCTGGGCATCTCTTGTAGCTAACAACTGTCTTTCAGGCCCGCCGGGCATCTCTTGTAGCTAACAACTGTCTTTCAGGACCGCCGGGCATCGCTTGTAGCTAACAACTGTCTTTCAGGACCACTGGGTATCTCCTGTAGCTAACAACTGTATTTCAGGACCACTGGGCATCTCTTGTAGCTAACAACTGTCTTTCAGGACCACTGGGTATCTCCTGTAGCTAACAACTGCATTTCAGGACCACTGGGCATCTCTTGTAGCTAACAACTGTATTTCAGGACCACTGGGTATCTCTTGTAGCTAACAACTGTCTCCAGAAGCACCGGGTGTTACTTTTAACTAACTCAATCTAAAGCATTAGGAACTACATCCTAATGAATTTTGTAAAAATCCCATTAACTCTGTAAAACGTAGTGCTCTCTGCTATGTAATTAAACTTCTGGGGCTAACTTTAGTTTTAAACTCTCTATTAGATTAGCTTGCAACATTTATCTCCAGAAATGTCTCATTGCTACCAAATCTTGTCTCCCCTCACCAAAGCTTGTCTCCCCTCACCAAATCTTGGCTCCCCTCACCAAAGCTTGTTTCCCCTCACCAAATCTTGTCTCCCCTCACCAAAGCTTGCCTCCCCTCACCAAATCTTGCCTCCCCTTACCAAATCTTGTCTCCCCTCACCAAATCTTGCCTCCCCTGACCAAAGCTTGTCTCCCCTGACCAAATCTTGTCTCCCCTCACCAAATCGTGTCTCCCCTGATCAAAGCTTGCCTCCCCTCACCAAATCTTGCCTCCCCTCACCAAATCTTGTCTCCCCTCACAAAAGCTTGTCTCCCCTGACCAAAGCTTGCCTCCCCTCACCAAATCTTGCCTCCCCTCACCAAATCTTGTCTCCCGTCACCAAATCTTGTTTCCCCCGACCAAAGCTTGTCTCCCCTCACCAAATCTTGTCTCCCCTCACCAAAGCTTACCTCCCCTCACCAAATCTTGCCTCCCTCACCAAATCTTGTCTCCCCTCACCAATTCTTGTCTCCCCTGACCAAAGCTTGTCTCCCCTCACCAAATCTTGCCTCCCCTCACCAAATCTTGTCTCCCCTGACCAAAGCTTGTCTCCCATCACCAAATCTTGCCTCCCCTCACCAAATCTTGTCTCTCCTCACCAAATCTTGTCTCCCCTCACCAAATCTTGTCTCCCCAGACTAAAACTTGTCTCCCCTCACCGAAGCTTGCCTCCCCTCACCAAATCTTGTCTCTCCTCACCAAATCTTGTCTCCCCTGACCAAAGCTTGTCTCCCCTGACCAAAGCTTGTCTCCCCTCACCAAATCTTGCCTCCCCTCACCAAATCTTGTCTCCCCTCACCAAATCTTGTCTCCCCTCACCAAATCTTGTCTCCCCTGACCAAATCTTGTCTCTCCTCACCAAATCTTGTCTCCCCTGACCAAATCTTGTCTCTCCTCACCAAATCTTGCCTCCCCTGACCAAATCTTGTCTCTCCTCACCAAATCTTGTCTCCCCTGAACAAAGCTTGCCTCCCCTCACCAAATCTTGTCTCCCCTGACCAAATCTTGTCTCTCCTCACCAAATCTTGTCTCCCCTGACCAAATCTTGTCTCTCGTCACCAAATCTTGCCTCCCCTGACCAAATCTTGTCTCTCCTCACCAAATCTTGTCTCCCCTCACCAAATCTTGTCTCTCCTCACCAAATCTTGTCTCTTCTCACCAAATCTTGTCTCCCCTCACCAAATCTTGTCTCTCCTCACCAAATCTTGCCTCCCCTGACCAAATCTTGTCTCCCCTCACCAAATCTTGTCTCCCCTCACCAAATCTTGTCTCTCCTCACCAAATCTTGTCTCTCCTCACCAAATCTTGTCTCCCCTCACCAAATCTTGTCTCCCCTCACCAAATCTTGTCTCTCCTCACTAAATTTTGTCTCTCCTCACCAAATCTTGTCTCCCCTCACCAAATCTTGTCTCTCCTCACCAAATCTTGTCTCTCCTCACCAAAGCTTGTCTCCCCTCACCAAATCTTGTCTCTCCTCACAAAATCTTGTCTCTCCTCACCAAATCTTGTCTCTCCTCACCAAATCTTGTCTCTCCTCACCAAATCTTGTCTCTCCTCACAAAATCTTGTCTCTCCTCACCAAATCTTGTCTCCCCTCACCAAATCTTGCCTCCCCTCACCAAATCTTGCCTCCCCTCACCAAATCTTGCCTCCCCTCACCAAATCTTGCCTCCCCTCACCAAATCTTGTCTCCCCTGACCAAATCTTGTCTCCCCTCACCAAAGCTTGTCTCCCCTGACCAAAGCTTGTCTCTCCTCACCAAATCATGTCTCCCCTGACCAAAGCTTGTCTCCCCTCACTAAGTCTTGCCTCCCCTCACCAAATCTTGCCTCCCCTCACCAAATCTTGCCTCCCCTCACCAAATCTTGCCTCCCCTCACCAAATCTTGCCTCCCCTCACCAAATCTTACCTCCCCTCACCAAATCTTGCCTCCCCTCACCAAATCTTGCCTCCCCTCACCAAATCTTGCCTCCCCTCACCAAATCTTACCTCCCCTCACCAAATCTTACCTCCCCTCACCAAATCTTACCTCCCCTCACTAAATCTTGCCTCCCCTGACCAAATCTCCAACTGTTTATGCCCGTGTATCAACCTAGCTTTCCCTAATAACCAATCAAAAATGAATACTTGGATACACAGTGTTCAAGAAAGGAAAAGCTAGATAGCTTGGTGTTGAGACATTGTGCTAAACAGTGGACAATAGAACTGAGACGATGCTCACAAGAGTTGGACAGCGACATGATCGCCTATGTCAACCGATATGGCACATGAATGTGTCGGTATCACGAGCTACCTTTCATAACTCAACGAGTATATGATTCTATATAACCGGTTGTAAAGATGGACAGACTAACGTCGGGTCGCGCAGCCCGCACGTTAGAGCTACATCACTAATTATCTTCAATCTTAAGCAGTTTATTATTTACAAATATTATTTATGATTATTATTAATATTTTTTTCAATTATCATTTGTTATTATTATTAATTTTTTTTTTATTTTCAATTATGAATAATTATAATCGAGTGCCGTCTCCGCATCGAAGTCTGGCTTCCATTGAGCGTCATTCCGCTCTGTCTCTTGCTTCAGCAGTGCAGGCTGTTATATGATAACCTGTCCAACTTGTTATGTCACTCGTCCATGTTAATCTTGGTCTTTCTCTGCCTCTTTCACCTTGTATTTTCCCTTCCAAGATTATTTTTTTTAGTAGGCTTTTGTGTCTACTTACATGCCACAACAATCTCATTTGTCTTGTTTGAATTGTGTTTAGTATGTCTCTTATCACTTTTAGCTTTTTTAAGATTTGTTTCAATTATTATTTTTATTATTATTCATATTTATTATCCTCGGTTATTAATAATTATTATGGAAAAACTGGTTGGTATTGAGTCAAGGTGTCGGTCTCGAGACAGAGAGGTTGTGAGTTCCTATCCCGACTGCACAGGTTGAAGTTTTTAACTGTGATTTCTCTCTGCGGCAACCACTCCATCAGCGAGGCCCGGCTTGAAACGTCAATTACTCATCGACGAAACAATATGAGTACCTCCGAAGATAGAGTTGTCTGCCTATGCGGCGAGGGACCCTTGTGCACACGGCTTCCATGGATAAAAGGATTAACGCTCAATATTCAGTTCCTAGTCTCTAGGGACTTCGCCAGAGGTATCGATATTAGTATTATTATTGTCCTAAACGCTTTGCACTGAGTCGCAGTTAAGCAGCGACAAGTAGTGATCTAATCTGCCGTTGACAATCTTTGGTTATATTTCTTATATCGATCAACTTCTAAACCCACTCAGCTTTAAGTGGATACAAGAGATTGTGTATGTGGGGGTGGGAAGAGGAGATATAAGGTGTCCTATCGTAATGCTGACCACCCAACAATGTAAACAACTAAACTAGTCCCCAACTCTACCACTGGAGCTCTAACACGTGAGAGCAGTCTCTGTTCTTAGAGAAAACAGCACACGGGCTGGTTATTCCCTGGACGGATGTGCGTCACTCGACCAGACTCACAGTTAGGGGAATGTCTCAGAAAGCAACCAGGAAACTGATTGGCTCTAGTATCATCTTCATCTAGTTGTGTCCCTTGCAGAACCATGCTTTTATTATTGTGCGCTGAAAAGACATGTCTGATCTTATCCGGATCTCGCACTTCCTCTGTTGTAGATATCCGGATCTTGCACTTCCTCTGTTGTAGATATCCGGATCTCGCACTTCCTCTGCTGTAGATATCCGGATCTTGCACTTCCTCTTTTGTAGATATCCGGATCTCGCACTTCCTCTGTTGTAGATATCCGGATCTCGCACTCCCTCTGTTGTAAATATCCGGATCTTGCACTTCCTCTGTTGTAGATAACCGGGTCTCGCACTTCCTCTGTTGTAGATATCCGGGTCTCACACTTCCTCTGTTGTTGATATCCGGATCTCGCACTTCTTCTGTTGTTGATTTCAATGCCTCTTTGATGTCTTGAAATCACATTTTTCTTGAACTGCTCCTGTCTTGTCTTCCAGGAACCACACCTTCCATTTTCCTCCTTTCATGCCACCGTGGAAGTAATATTTTAATGTCCTTTGTACGATAATGTATAGAAACCAGATCTTTTCAATTTTGTGTATCTTTCAATACGTTTTCTTTTCTATTTTCCTTTATACAAGGCATTCTGCGCATTTTTCTGTAGTATTTTGTTTCGAAAGAGTCAATTTTCCTCATTGCTATTTGCGAGATTGTCTATAATTGACAACAATATGTTGGTATCAAGAATATACATATATTCAAAGTTTACTTTTATTGGAGACAAATAATAATAAATGAATATTATTATAGAGGGAAACTTCCGAGGCGATAATCAGCGAATCAATTCAGAGGAAGAGGTATGTTTACAGCACTCGGAAAAAATGACAAATAATCAACAACAGAAAAAAAATATGGATCAAAGCAGGATCAAACCCGTACTCAGTGGCTCAGCGCCTTCCACGAAAAGTCAAACGCTAGAGAACACTGCCACTCAGCTAACTTACTCAGTGGCACAGCGCCTTGCCACGAAAAGCCAAAAGCTAGGGAACACTGCCCCTCAGCTAACTTTTACTGTGCCACTGAGCACGGGTTCGATCATGCTTTGGTCCATATTTTTTACTGTTATTGTCTTGCTGGCATGTGCCATATGTTATCATCTCAGTTTCTTCATTGTTGACGATGATTTTGAGTTGTCTTTCTCCTTAGCCTATGAACATTATGTTAGTTGCACGTATTTTAAAATGAAGGTTGGTTTTCCATTTTTTTATGAGCATCTGTTTACCCACTCACCTAGCTCTTACAATCACTTTGCGTTGTTGGAGAAAATCTAACATGGCGATGTTCAACAGTAGAACAGGTGAGCGAGGCTTGTGTACACTAGAGGCTGGTTGGGATAGTTAGTAACAACAAGAAAAATAGAAGATCGAAGAAATAGAGGTAGACAAAGGAAAAAAGTGATGGATGGTTTTAAAGCGTAGCACGGGGAATCTAGGGAAGGAAGCGTAGCACATATCAATGGTTGAATTGTTGTATTATGCACAAGTTGATGATTATGGATGAACAGGATCACTATCGCCTCGTAGCATGGACCATGTTTGCTGTGTGACTGCCTTCACGTATAATGGTGCATCGTTTGAAATAGCTCACTGTTGCTTTGTTCACAAAAGTACAGAAAATCGTAACTGAATGGCTACCTGTTGGTAGCTGAGGCTTGTAATCACGAGCTATCACTTTGGAATGGAATAACGTTAATGATGGTTAAAGTAGTGGTGCATTTCTGGAGTTGAGTCAGTCTCTGTAGTAACACCCGATGAGATTATGTGTATATATGTGTGTATGGTGCTAAAGCCTTCCTCAGAGCTCAGAACATAGGTATAATGAGGTAGAAATTATTTTTTTTTCTCAAAATAAAATTATTGATGTATGGTAACATAAGTATACAGTTATAGAGAGTGAGAAAGACATCTCGAGAAAAATGGATATAAAGAGTGTTTTTTTTTTAAGAGAGAGGGAGATAGGGAGATGGGAACATGTGACAAAATTATATAAAGAGAGGGGGGATAAGAGCGTGTAACAAGGAGAAAGAATTAGAGGGGAGGGAATTACCGGATATAACGATAACTGAGTGTTCGTGTAATTGCATTAGGGTGTAGCTACTTCTGCCCTTCCTGAGTTTGTGTAGCCCGGGGTCTACTGATGAAAGGGGAGAGCATTCCATCAACTTTACTCAGAACAAGAACAAGTCTTCTCAATCTCTTCACATTTGTCCCCCCCTGTTTCTATGGAGCCAATTCGTGTTGGAGACAGAGATTGTTAGGAAACTATACCAAGACTTGAAACAGAAAGTAATCTGGTCATCAGGAGTGGTCCGCCCTCAGGCTGGGGTTTTTGGTCCTTATCTTCTTATCTAAAATGAAAGAGCCCACTTGGGTCACAGTTGTCAAATGTTATCCTCTTCCCCGTTTTAAGCTGACAGTTGTACCGTTACGATCATTGAGAAGATAATATCTCCATTCAATAAGTAAACAATCAGAACGTGGGAAGGGAAAGGAATTCGTTAGCAATCGAGTTGTGTTTTTTTGGAATCCACAATAAAGGTAATCAGAACAAATGATGAATACCGAAAGGTAAATGTGTAGATGATTTCGATTATAAACAATTAAATCAACAGTTCTATCACGATATAAAAATGGTGTCATTGGTACTCCTGCGTGTTTTTAACTTTAAGTAGCATTTTAGGAAATAATGGTAGCAAAAAAAACAGGACATTACCGAAATGTACAATAAAAACAGGGGAATAATATAAAATCAGGTAAATGATTTTAAATATATGGGAGCAACGTTAACCTCAGATGGTAGGTGTACAACAGAGGTGAGATGGTAGGTGTACAACAGAGGTGAGATGGTAGGTGTACAACAGAGGTGAGATGGTAGGTGTACAACAGAGGTGAGATGCAGAATGGCTCAGGCAAAAGCAGCTTTCCAAAATATGAGGAAATTATTATGCAATCCATTTTTTGACAACGGAAACAAGAAAACAAGTTCTTAAATGCTGCTTAGAACCAGTCTTAACATACGGATGTGAATCATGGACAATAGGACAACAGACAAGAAAATGACTGGTGGCTGTAGTCTCATCACCACTGTCTCATACATGAGATCCTCTCCCTGCCATCACGGAGTGGGGACCATAACCGGCACTACTTGTCGGCTGCTCTCACAACACCATCCACCACCTGCTCCAATGGCTTCACATAACCCTGATAAGGGTGGGGGGGGGGTGTTTGCAAAAAAACAGGAGCTCCGCCTTGCCCAACGGTGTCCCGAAGACTCAACACAAAAAGGGAGCTCCTAAAATATATCAGAAAGTAACAATCAACATTTTTCGGGCAAGAGGGGCAAGAGAAAAGTTGGAATACTTGGTTACAACTGGCAAAATACAGGAAAGAGATATCGTGGACGACAAGGAGAGAAAATGCTGGATAGCTTGGTGTCATGGCATGGAAAATAGTCAACAACAGAACTGATACGATGCACTGTAGATAGAAGATTGTGGAAGGACATGATCGTCTACGCCAACCGATATGGCACATGATGATGATGACATGAGAAATGTAACTAAAATATAAATGAGAAACATCCGTGCTGGGCATACTTGATGTAAAAAGATTCAAGGACGACAAAGACTGAAAGGATTTTGAAAGATTAACATAATGGCAATTCACATAATGGTAATGCATATAATGGCAATGCAAATAAAGGAAATGGTGTTGCGTACTTGATATCATGGACAGGCGACCCAAGGGAGTCACATTTTGAAGAAGATAATGGATGTACCAGTTATAAAGAGCATTCGTAGACGGAAGATTTCGCATATTTCCAGCATTGATCAGATTAGTTGTGATTGATAATATGGGTCTATGGCAGGCTTAAGATCTATGGGGTATTTGTGTGATTTATGGTTGTTAGAGTGTTACTTTGGGTGTGTGTCTGATGTATGTTTATCCTAGTGTTGATTTACTGGTCTGTATTTTACTTATGTTTAGCCTGGTGTTAATTTACTGGTCTATATCTGATCTATGTTAAGCCTACTGTTAATTTACAGGACTGTATCTGATCTATGTTTAGCCTAGTGTTGATTTCTGGTGTGTATCTGTTCTATGTTTAGCCTAGTGTTAATTTACAGGTCTGTATTTGACTTATGTTTAGCCTAGCGTTGATTTACTGGTCTGTATCTGTTCTATGTTTAGCCTAGTGTTAATTTACTGGTCTGTATCTGATCTATGTTTAGCCTAGTGTTAATTTACTGGTCTGTATCTGATCTATGTTTAGCCTAGTGTTGATTTACTGGTCTTTATCTAATCTATGTTTAGCCTAGTGTTAATTTACTGGTCTGTATCTGATCTATGTTTAGCCTAGTGTTAATTTACAGGTCTGTATTTGAATTATGTTTGGCCTAGTGTTAATTTACTGGTCTGTATCTGATCTATGTTTAGCCTAGTGTTAATTTACAGGTCTGTATCTGATCTATGTTTAGCCTAGTGTTAATTTACTGGTCTGTATTTGATTTATGTTTAGCCCAGCGTTGATGTACTGGTCTGTATCTGATCTATCTTTAGTTTAGCTTTGATTGTTGGTTGTGTATCTGATCTATGAACGATGGACAGAATGCATTAAAGATATTTATAATGATGAATGAAAGAAAGAAATATTAAGGATAATAGCGAAGGACCAGAGATACTCTAAGAAGAAGTGGAAGACGCCTTGCTATGAAAGCAGGCAAAGCTCCTGGACCAGATAATATAACTAAAGAAGAGATTGAAGCCATGGGTGATTTTGGAATAGAAATAATAACAAAAATAATGAATGATATCTACAACAGCAGATATATACCAGACGACATGCTCAAATCAATATTCATAGCCCTACCAAAGAAATCGGGTGCGATTGAATGTGATGATCATCGCACAATAAGCCTTGTGAGTCACATGACTAAGATATTACTAAGAATCATCATGCGAAGAGTGCGAAACAAAATCAGTCCAGAAATTAGTGATGAACAGTGTGGTTTTGTTAGAGATAAAGGAACAAGCAATGCCATTTATATCATAAGATCTTTAGTAGAAAGAGCCATAGAGGTGAAAACAGATCTATACCTATGTTTCATAGATTGCACCAAGGCATTTGACAAAGTGAAGCACCAAGAAATAATCAACATTTTAGAAAGCATAAACGTAGACGTAAAGATCTAAGAATAATAAAGAACATGTACTGGCAACAAACAGCGGCCATAAGAACTGGAAACCAATTGGGAATGTTTCAACAAATAAACAGGGTGTTAGGCAAGGTTGTGTGCTGTCACCAGATTTGTTTAATATTTATAGTGAGATTATTTTAAGATCCATAAAGGCATGCCTGGAATAACAATTGGAGGTCATAATATAAATAATCTACGGTATGCTGATGATACAGTCTTAATCGCTTAGAGTGAAAATGAGTTATAAGAAATGCTGGACATTATAGCGAAATAAAGCAAAATAAAGGACTCAGACTTAATATAGCAAAAAGACAGAGGTAATGGTAACAACAAAGAAAAAGACATCACCTCAGTTCACAATAAAGACAAGTGGAAAAATATTAAAACCGTTAAATTAATGTAAATATTTGGAAACTTTGTTAACCTTAGACGGAAGATGTACAACAGAGGTGAGATGCAGAATGGCTCTGGCAAAAGCAGCTTTCTAAAAAAATGAGGAAGATACTATGCAATCCATTTTTGACAATAGAAACAAGAAAAGAGTTCTTACTTGTTATGTAGAGCCAGTCTTAACTTATGGATGTGAATCATGGACAATAGGACAACAGACAAGAAAATCACTGGAATCTGTAGTAATGGGGTTTTATAGAAGAATATTGAGAATACCATGGACAGCCAAGAAGAGTAATGGAAACGTTCTGAGAGAGGCCAAAGCAAAAAGATAGCCAATTTCCAAAATAAAGAAGAAACAATCATCATTTTTTGGCCATGTAATGAGAAGAGAACAGCTGGAATATATTGTAACAACTGGAACAATCGAGGGACGAAGAGATAGAGGGAAGCAAAGAGAAAAGATACCAGACAGCTCAAGAGAATGGCTTGGCAGAAGGTCAACAACAGAAATGATAAATAACTGTCAAGATTGAAAGTTGTGCAGAGACATGATTACCTACGCCAGCAGGCCCGGTACTTGATGATGATGATGAACTGATCTATGTCTGTCTATTGTTAATTTGTTGGTGTGTGTGTCATATATATTTAGCTTAGAGTTAATTTTTACTAAATGTCTAATTTCTGATTGGTTTTATGTAACCGTTCGGTGTCATTTATTGAATGGTTTGTTTAGCGTAACCTGTTATTGTACATTTATTTAATGTTTGGCTTAGCGTTACGTGTTGTTGTACATTTATTTAATGGTTGGTTTAGCGTTACATGTTGTTGTACATTTATTTAATGGTTGGTTTAGCGTTACATGTTGTACATTTATTTAATGTTTGGCTTAGCGTTACGTGTTGTTGTACATTTATTTAATGGTTGGTTTAGCGTTACATGTTGTTGTACATTTATTTAATGGTTGGTTTAGCGTTACGTGTTGTTGTACATTTATTTAATGGTTGGTTTAGCGTTACGTGTTGTTGTACATTTATTTAATGGTTGGTTTAGCGTTACGTGTTGTTGTATATCTATTTAATGGTTGGTTTAGCGTTACGTGTTGTTGTATATCTATTTAATGGTTGGTTTAGCGTTACGTGTTGTTGTATATCTATTTAATGGTTGGTTTAGCGTAACCTTGTGGTGTTTAGACAACTAGTGGCTGGTTGAGAACATGAGTGGAGCAGAGAGAGGGAGATTTGATAAATTGTTGGTTTAGCTTTTATATATATTGGGGATATTCTTCTTCTGTGATCATGGCGTCATTCAGACTAGTACTCCGGACTCTTATGCAGGCAGCTGTCTGTCTAACTGATTCGGTTGTCCCGTATAGTTTCTCTTCCAGGGAGGTGGATCATTGTCCTTCTCAAGTCCTTGTACTGGGGGCAATCCTGTAGAACGTGTTTTGTTGTCATGTTATCCAGGGTACAGTGACACTGGTTGTTGGTTCCTATGCTGAGTTTGGTGAACATTTGTTTTCTCATTTTTTTGTGTGTGGCTTCATCGTAGGCGAAGTATGACGACTTGATCCCTCCTTGATAGTTGGAGGCATCCGTCCCTCTCGTTCTACTTTACGTGTTCTTGTTTCCATTTTTCATGATACTGGCCTTTGATGATGGATTTGGCTTCATCGTAGCTGACCAGATGGTTCTCTTGTGGTAATCTCCCTCCCTCCTTGGGTAGTTTGCCTGCGCGTTCGTTTCCTTGTATATTAGAGTGTGATGGTATCCACTGGATGACCACTCTCTAGAAGATATTGCACAGTTAGTCTAGGGTTGTTCTCAAGTCATCTAGCTCACTGTTCCTAGGGCTTTTTTTTTAGCTGTTAGGACTCACATTACATCAGTCAGTATCATCAATTTCTTGTGCAGCACTTTATGTGTGTGTTGAATAGCCAGTTTTGTAGCATCTTCGAGGGCTTCAATTTCTGCTTTATAGTTGTTTGAGAATTTCCCAGTAGCTATTGACTTGGTGATCTCTCCCTGGTTATTCAGCCTCAAGAACACACCTCCTCCTCCATTTCTGGTGGGATCCACTCTGATTGAGTACATGTTAGAACGTTGCAATATGTTCTACACCAATGGCCCAGTGCATCCGATTTCTGCCAGTATTTTATTCGGGTTTGCTTTCCTTAGCTTTTGATTGTCCCCAAACTTCCAGCAAGGCAGCAGATTGTCTTTTCTGTTGTTGGAGATGAAGACGAAGTTGACGATTTACTTCAGGTACTTCTTTCTCTCATGAAACCAGTAATAAGTCAAGTAACTAGCATATCCTTTTAAAGAACGTTGCTATTACCCCAGCATTGTTTTGGCTGTGCAATTGTCTAGGCATTATACGTCAGTGGTTTGCCATTACGTTTTAACAGTAGGCGTGTTCCCACGAGTCGTGATTTCTTTAAAAACCGCGCTCAGCGGGACTCCCTGGACTCCGTGGTTTTGTAATCAAGATCACTATCATTAAGCCACGGACACCTACTCGGAGTCAGTCAAACTTTTCTTTTTATGTTTCTCTTTTTATAATTCAATAAGTAGAAAACCAGAACAGATCACGACACTATTAAGTTGGAGCTGTTCCAAGTTTAGCTTCCCCAGTGCGTGCCATGGGGAACCAGTCCTAGGCACCACACAGAAGCAACCAATAAAATGTTTTGCTCATCCTGAAAGAATTTAATGCGATTCCTCACCGTATAAAGCATATATTAAAAGAGGAGAAGGAAGAAGAGCAAGAGGGAGACCCAGAGTAAGATGGAGAGACAACATCAAAGACACCCTACAACAACATCGAGTGACCATTATTGAAGCAGCAAAAAGAGCGAGAACCAGGAGTTTATATCTTCATCAACACCTAAATGGGTATAAGAAGGAAGGAAGAAAAAAGAAAGGAAAGAAGGAAGGAAGGGGGAGTGAGTGAGGGAGGGAGGGAGGGAGGAAGGAGGGAGTGAGGGAGGAAGGAGAGAGGGAGGAAGGAAGGAATGAAGGGAGGGAGAAAAGAAGGAAGGGGAGAAGGAAGGGAAGAAGGAAGGAGTTAGGGAGATGGGAAGGTAGGAAGGAAGGAAGGAAGGAAGGAAGGAAGGAAGGAAGGAAGGAAGGAAGGAAGGAAGGAGGAAGGAAGGAAGGAAGGAAGGAAGGAAGGAAGGAAGGAAGGAAGGAAGGAAGGAAGGAAGGAAGGAAGGAAGGAAGGAAGGAACGAAGGAACGAAGGAACGAAGGATGGAACGAAGGAATGAATGAATGAACGAAGGAAGAGCTTTACTTCTCAAATGTTTTCGTTGTGTTTGCTAACAAAATTGTGAAGCCTTAATGCAACAGAAAATTAGGGAAGACCTATAAATAAAATTCAATACATGTGACGTAACTTGCATGCCGTGCGAAATACTGGACCTTCAAATGCAAAGATTTTGTGAAGTAAAGAAATAAATTCAAATTTATGACCAAATTAGAATTCTGAATTGCTAAATCTACTAGCTTTCATTCTCAGCCGATAAGGCCTTAATACATAAGAAATAGAATACATGAAATTAAATCGATACTTAATTTAAGACACTTTAAAAAGGCTTCTTAGAACAGGTACCCCATACAACATGGAAATCAATATCAACAAGATAGAATTCAGGAATCGCAAAATAGAAACACAGCATCAACATAATTATAGACGTCGGACAATGAAAACAAGTGGAGAAATTAAATATCTAGGAAGTCTAGTGACAAACGACAATTTACAAGCAGCAGAAAAAGACTCAAAATGCAACAAAGTTTGTCAAATCATTGGACAACTGTCCGCACTGTTGTCTAACGAGGGAATCACTCTTAGGACAAAACGAGCACTCTACAACACAATCTTCATCCCAGTGTTGTGCTACCAATGCCAGACCTAACTTAAGTCTCAAGAACAATAACAAAAACAACAGCAAACGAACACCAGACTCAGTGCTGACCATGGGAAAAATGGATTGATGGAATATTAGAAGCACTAAAAAACATAACAGCAGAAGAAGCCAACATAAGAGCAGAAGACCGCAAATTATATTACCCATCAACGCTGATAGACAAATGAAGTAAAAGAAAAGATTTCTGAGACTTTGACAAGGAATATAATCACATGAATGACTAGCTACTTCTTGCTTGTAAGCTTCGACTCTTACCGTCGTGAGATTGCATAAATAAAATACGCCCTAGCCATGACAGCTGCAATGAGCTCCATTTGTCAGATTCTGCACAGTGATAATACTGGTGTCTCGTTGTGATCAATCACAGTGACGTTAATAATGTGGTCTAGCGACGGGCGCTGACGGCATGTCGCCCACGCTGACAAGGTGTATCAGTGTGGGCTTTGTCAAAACATCCTGGTCTCTTGCCGCATTCAAGGACAAGACGAACAAATCTGAGACTTTCTGGAAAACATGTTTCCATGGCGACGGTAAACAACAACATGGTTCTCCAATTTTAACGCTTTGATACTGTCATTTCTGAGAACATGTTTCAACTTTAAAAAGCGACTTTGTCCGTCTACTTAATTAACACTTTCGGTATGTAAATAATAAATGTCACCTTTTTTCATGATTTGATAAATATTTAATGTAAAGCACGAAACATCTGTTGAATACTTTTTCTCCCTAACATATATCAACACTGACATATTAACCAAACTTGTGTGCCATATAATACAGCCAGCAGACATCGCTTTAGTGTCAACGCTTGTTATTGTTTCGCAGCAAGTGAACGCATTGATCAAAGTCGATATTTTGTTGATACAAACCTACAGCACAAGATGTGTACTACGTAACCTTCTGTGGCAGTGAAAGTAGTCCACTCATTATTCATAGACGTAATCGTTCAAAACTGTCCGCTTTGCATACATAAGTTCACGTTGGAATCGGAGAATAATAAATATGCATTAATTAATTAACAAAAGAGATAAAATGAATAAAAAAATAAGTTCATCATAACCTTCCTACCATTCTCAGACATGTCACACCCACCTATAGTGCACTACATTTTGTGGGACTAGTTTTTATTGTTTTCCTCTAGGAATTAAATTTCCCAAAATGACGTCAGTCTTCTCCTTCACTTCCGCTTATACTCCGGAAGTGTCGAGGAAGATAAAAAGTGCTAGTTCTTGTTTTCTGACAGCCTCATTCATTGCCATGTCATGCTTTACAGCGAACCTTCCTCGCTCCAAGTAACTGTAGTTCCCACGAGCCCTGCGTCATCGTCTCTTTTATTACATGTTTGTATGAGTCAAGACCTAAAACACGTTTCCGGTGTCAGAGAAGGCCACGACATGCCCATGTTTACACTCATCAGCTACAGAAGAAACATGCACTCCCTAGAAGTGCTCTTGGACAAAGTGGGAATCACAATCCAGACGCTCAAAAAGTTAAGACTGGTAGTTTATCTATCTATCTATCTATCTATCTATCTATCTATCTATCTATCTATCTATCTATCTATCTATCTATCTATCTATCTATCTATCTATCTATCTATCTATCTATCTATCTATCTATCTATCTGTCTGTCTGTCTGTCTGTCTGTCTGTCTGTCTGTCTGTCTGTCTGTCTGTCTGTCTGTCTGTCTGTCTGTCTGTCTGTCTGTCTGTCTGTCTGTCTGTCTGTCTGTCTGTCTGTCTGTCTGTCTGTCTGTCTGTCTGTCTGTCTGTCTGTCTGTCTGTCTGTCTGTCTGTCTATCTATCTATCTATCTATCTATCTGTCTGTCTGTCTGTCTGTCTGTCTGTCTATCTATCTATCTATCTATCTATCTATCTATCTATCTATCTATCTATCTATCTATCTATCTATCTATCTATCTATCTATCTATCTATCTATCCATCGATCCATCTGTCCCTCTATCTATCTATCTATCTATCTATCTATCTATCTATCTATCTATCTATCTATCTATCTATCTATCTATCTATCTATCTATCTATCTATCTATCTATCTATCTATCTATCTATCTATCTATCTATCTATCTATCTATCTATCTATCTATCTGTCTGTCTGTCTGTCTGTCTGTCTGTCTGTCTGTCTGTCTGTCTGTCTGTCTGTCTGTCTGTCTGTCTGTCTGTCTGTCTGTCTGTCTGTCTGTCTGTCTGTCTGTCTGTCTACCTCTCTTTTCATTTCATTTAGATTTCAGAAAATGAAAAACGTCTTATGCAACAAGTCTATGTCAATTGAAATGAGAAAGAGAGTTCATCTCTGCTATGTAGAGCCAATTCTTACCTATGGAAGCGAGTCATGGATATAGACAAAACGATTAGAGACCAGAGAGATGGAACTTCTCAGAAGAGTGATGAAAGTTCCCTGGACTACTGAAAAGACCAACGAGGACATTCTCAATGAGGCCAAAATCGTCAGAGAGAAACAATCAACATTTTTCGAGCACTTCATGAGTAGAGGACATTTGGAATACTTCATTACAACTAGCAAAATACAGAAAAAGAGAGATCATTGACGACACAGAGAGAAGATACTAGACAGCTTGGTGTCATGGCATGGAAAACTGTCAACAACAGAGCTGATACGATGTACTGCGACGGTCTATGTAATCAAGTGTCAGACCTTGCACAGAACACTTATTGTATCCACACGTCCTTGGACTTTTGTTCGATGTTAGAAGAGGATAAATCCGACGGCTAACGTCCCTGTTCTGGGCGAGTTTCTCAATCTCGGAGAGGGACCTGATGCCTGCTGTTGTTGCGTCTCTTTTCAGTGTTATTTTTTAAAATTATTTCTCTACGTCGGGCTCTTTTTTTTTACACTCTGGTTCCCTTTTGAGGACCTGCTTTGAGATTCTCTTGCTGTCTCTTCTCATGACATGGCCAACATATGACCATCTTCTTCTTTTGGCTATATTTGATATTTTTGGATATTTTGTCATTTCTCTTAGTAGTTATTACTCCTAAATTCACTCCATTGTAAACAAAATATTCTCCTAAAGCATTTTTCAAATGCGTCCAATTTGCTTTCTATTTCTTTAGTTGTTTTCCAGCTCTCCTATGCATAAGTAAGAGTGGATAATACATTTAATATGAAAATCCTGAGCTTTGTTTGTGTTTAATGACTTGGATTTCCTTATCCATCAAGGTTTATGAAAGTCAATGCTGTCTTTTTTATTACTATTGTATTTTATTGCTTTGTGTCTCCTTCTTGATTTATACAGCTGTCAAGATATACAAAGTGATCAACTTGTACACTGCTTTATCTTGTAGGTATATCATTAAATCATATATTACAGATACTAAATGCCGTTTGAAAAATGACAGGCTTCATCAATTTGGAAAAAGCCATCATGGTACCCATTTTGTTGGCCAAAGACTCACCAGGCTCATGTTGGTACAGACCTTTAACTCCGTTAATAAATTTAGGAAAAGACTGTTCAGCAAAAGACTGTTCAGCAAAAGACTTATGTTAAAAAATGAAGTAAAAAGCCCCATCACGCCAAGTGGCAAATAGGGAACATGGTGTTAGTGACCATAATTTTTATAGACCTTCCGTACATGATTTTTGGGGTAATGTGGTCGGTAATACACTCGTGCCGCTTTACTTTCCCATAAAAAATCCGGTACCTATTTAAGGCTGGGTGGAACTCGGAAGCAATCGATCAGGATCGAACCCGACCTCTTGTGTTTTTTAATGTGGCATCTACACACAAGTTTATAATGAGACAAGAGGTAACCTCCAACACAAACCAACTGAAGACGTAATTGGTTGCCTTGCACATGAGACTGGGGACGCCTGGGCTAACATTTATAAGGAAAGTGCTGAGAAGGGGTCTAAAGCTAAAGCTTCGCTGTTGAGGTATCCTATATAAGAGAACGCCTGTATAATTGTGTATCTCAACACTTACAAGAGTTCATGTTAAAGGACAAATCAGTAGGAATGATGTGATTGTATGTTCGTGGCACATCATTTAACGATAACTAGATAGGAATTTATTGAGACAAAAACTAACATGTTGCTCATTATTATACAAGATTTAAAGGGGATTTTTGTGATTCATGGGGAAGATAATCACGCGATTGCAGCTAAATCCAGCAGTGACCAATAGGATCTGATCCCATGATAATCTTGAAGTTGTGATAAATTACAGGAAGGCAATCACCAGACTGGTTCTTGTGTTATAGTGTGACTCAGTCATGGGCGATAATGGAAGAATAGAAGAATATGACGATAGACAGAAGAATAAAAGAATGATGCGATGACGATGTGAGGTAGGATAGTTTTAGGCGGCGTAGAAAAGACAATCTTCAGAGGATTAGCAAGGAGACGTTAAGTCTACCCAACTCAGTCGCTGGGTCGTAATCAACTTGAAGATTACCAGTGAAAGACGCACAGATGTCCAGTCTGAAGCTTGTAAGTTATGTAACGCGACGAAGGGGCGATAAGCTCCAGTCGCGCTGGTGTGGACACGGAGTAGAGTAGCACTAAGACTAGACCGGAAACTCTTATATCGGCAGACGCCTTGAAGTCCAGAGAAGACCTGAGATGAAAGCGGACAATTAACTGCCCCGCGTAAACAAAGGGCCAAGGGAGGAGTTATGTTGTAGGTTTTTAGTTGTGGGAAAAGGTTTGAGAAGATTGACAGGTTGTCGATTAAATCAATAAGACTATGGACATGGTCAAGAAAGGCGGAGTTAAGAAGTAGTGACGGTCAACAGACGTAGGTTAGGCTTTATCAGTGGTCGGGGGGTGTGGTCACCGGGGACTTAACGCTGAGACCCTGGGAACTAGAGATGCCCAGAATGCTTTGGCGAGGGGCAGTAGCTAGAGAACACTAAGAAGCCAGGGCTTGACTGAAACGGACGGTCGGCCAGAGACTCAGAGACATTCAGCTACAGTCGGCCAGACTCAGTGAGACTTTACTGAACTTGAAACAAGAACACGACAAGAACTTAAGTTGGACTTATACAATTGAAATAATTCGTTTAGAGGATTGGTGATACGTATTGGACTTAGATGTATAATAGTTGAAGGAAGTCCAACTGTGTAACTATGAGTCGAGTCAAGATACTAGTTCCTCAGAACTATCAGATAGAGACATGCAGATATTAACAAAGAACACTATACGGTCACAAAAGTTATTTGACAATTCATCATCGCCGATAGGCTATGTCAAATAACGACATTTTGTAAAACCACACACATGAAGTCACTAATAAAGACTGTTTATACTTGTTCAAAAAGGATGATGAGTTATATGTGTATGTCAAGAAATAACAAGTAGTAAGTTCATCAGAATCATCAGATATCAGATAGAGACATGCCTGCAACATTATAACAACCAGATAAAGCTGAAAACACTAGCACCACGTATAAGAACATCCCGCTGCTCATTCAACCCCGTGAAACCTGACATAGCACTTTCCATGACACGGGCTAACAAGCCACTGTTATAATAATATATAATAGTGACATGCTGTTGTCTTATTTATAATTATTGTCTTGACCACTTTGAGTTTTTGTATCGTTGAACAATCGATAGAAAAACGGTGAAGATTACCAGATAAGTGTGATTTGTGGAAATTAGAGGTTTAAATATTGAAGTATACATTCCGAGAACATTGATAGAAAGCTCTTTGGAAGTAAAGAAAGATATGTGCTTCATAAACTACACGAAAGTAATTGACAAAGTAAAAGCTGTAGAGATAATCAATATGTTGGAGAAACTAAACATCGATAGAACGATCTTAGAAGCTTAATTTTTTTTACAGAGCATGTATTGTCAACAAACAGTAGCCATAAGAATTGAGAATCATTCAATTTCCAGCACCAGGAGTCAGACAAGGTTGTGTTCTGTCACTGAATTGTTCTCACTTTACAGTTAAAATATTAAGAGGCCAATAGTAGACATAAAAGTGATGAAACTCAATAATCACAACATATACGTCAGTGAGCTTGACTAACTGCTGATTGTTTAACTGACTGACTGACTGACTTGATACTGATGACTGTTTAACTGACTGACTTACTTAATACTGATGACTGTTTAACTGACTGACTTACTTAATACTGATGACTGTTTAACTGACTGACTTACTTAATACTGATGACTGTTTAACTGACTGACTTACTTATTACTGTTTAACTGACTAACTTAATACTGATGACTGTTTAATTGACTGACTAACTTAATACTGATGACTGTTTAACTGACTGACTTACTTAATACTGATGACTGTTTAACTGACTGACTTACTTAATACTGATGACTGTTCAACTGACTGACTAACTTAATACTGATGACTGTTTAACTGACTGACTTACTTAATACTGATGACTATTTAACTGACTGACTAACTTTTACTGATGATTGTTTAACTGACTGATTGACTAACTTCACATTGATGACTGTTTACTTGACTGACTAACTTGATGACTGTGAAACTCGTTTCAAACCACCCACGACATCAATGAGGTGCCAAGGGAACACGTTCCAGAGATAACAAGCAATTTTGTATCCCGGCCGGTTTTAACTGACACGAGAACGCTGACACTGACAAGAATTTGTCGAACATCAGCAAGTTCGACATTTTTGCAAGCTTTTCTGAAAGCACTCTCAGAATCAGCCGTGTTTTTTTCTTGTTCCATTTCAGCGCAAATCTTGGTCCCGCCCGTTCCCGCCCAGCAATATTTCTTTGAACTGCAGATTGACCATTTCTTTTCCACAAGCAGATTTCTACAAGTCCCGTTTCTCAGATCCCCAGTAGATCAAAGACAACAACAGCCCCTTAAATTTACCCTTCGTTTGTTCATGTTGTCTTGGATGTATTATCTCCCTTTAGTGAGACACGACCCGTTTAACCTCAGACTAAGTCTTCTAGGTTATATTGGACCTCAATTGTTATCCAAATATGAAAGTAAATATCACTTTAGTTGTTCCCTTCGTTTCTACTCTATCTCTCCAAGATTAAACACATCTCCTTGCCAGCTGGTTGGCTCTGATCTCAGATGTTGCAGCAAACTAATTCCCCTACCTTTATAAGCTCTAGTTTGCAGGGATTAACCTGGCACCTATGTGTGTCAACTACACTGCCTGGTCTATGTTGTCAGCTCCAGACACAAATCTGAGAACGTGATTTTCTTTGTCTAACACAACGGTTCCCAACTTGTGGGTCGCGAACCAAATGGTTATGGAAGACTCCGGTATCACTGCAAACGAATTAAAATCCATAATTTCTAAACCGCCTGTGCCAGTGGAATCATCCGAATTACTATTTCATCTCCCTAATAAAGAAAGGTAGATGTAGTTCCCATCATAGCAGTCTCAGCACATGCCAAAAGAGTTAAGGCGAAATCGCACAGAAAGTGAACACAGCCTTCTGTTCTCCATCATACGATATCATCATTCATCGTAAACAATCGGAATATCGAAACACGATTAAAACAGATGAAATGCACAGCTCACAGTGTGCACAGAGCACTTAACTCAGTAGCTCCTGCAACAAGTATCGAACCAAATGTCTTCGTCTAACACAACGGTTATCAAATTGTGGGTCGCGAACTAAATGTCCTCGCTTAACACAACGTGTCCCAATTTGTAAAAAGCAAACCAAATGTCCTCGCCTAACGCAACGGTTATCAAATTGTGGGTCGCGAACTAAATGTCCTCACTTAAACACAACAGGTCCCAACTTGTAAAAAGCAAACCAAATGTCTTCGTCTAACACAACGGGTCTCAACTTGTAATTGGCGAACCAAATATCTTCGTCTATCACAACGGTCTCAACTTGTAAATAGCGAACCAAATATCTTCGTCTAACACAACGGGTCTCAACTTGTAAATAGCGAACCAAATATCTTCGTCTAACACAACGGGTCTCAACTTGTAAATAGCGAACCAAATATCTTCGTCTAACACAACGGGTCTCAACTTGTAAATAGCGAACCAAATATCTTCGTCTAACACAACGGGTCTCAACATGTAATTAGCGAACCAAATATCTTCAGTTAAACACAACAGTTCCCAACGTGAAGGTCGCGAATATGTCATCGTCTAACTCCTGTAACAGAGGTTCGGATTTTTACTTAGACTTATCATCTACCGTCTACTCATTGCTCGTGCTACACTACACAGCCTCAGTGTTACAGGCCATATGTTGGGTAGCTTTCATGCAAGGGCTGACTCATCTATAACTCACCCAGGCCGTTGTGTACACGGTTCTCCCTACTGTTGTTGTTATGATACATGACCGTTGATACATGACTGTTGATACATGACTGTTGATACATAACTGTTGATACGTGACTGTTGATACACGACTGTTGGTACAAGACTGTTGATACATGACTGTTGGTACATGACTGTTGATACATGACTATTGATACATGACTGTTGATACATGACTGTTGTACATGACTGTTGATACATGACTGTTGATACATAACTGTTGATACATGACTGTTGATACATGACCGTTGGTACATGACGGATGATACAAGACTGTTGATACATGACTGCTGGAACATGACTATTGGTACATGCCTGTTGAAACATAACTGTTGGTACATGACTGTTGGTACAAGACTGTTGACACACGACTGTTGGTACATAACTGCTGCAACATAACTATTGTTACATGTCTGTTGGTACATGACTGTTGAAACATAACTGTTGATACACGACTGTTGGTACAAGACTGTTGACACACGACTGTTGGTACAAGACTGTTGGTACATAACTGCTGGAACATAACTATTGTTACATGTCTGTTGGTACATGACTGTTGATACACGACTGTTGGTATAAGACTGTTGGTATATAACTGCTGGAACATAACTATTGTTACATGTCTGTTGGTACATGACTGTTGATACACGACTGTTGGTATAAGACTGTTGGTACATAACTGCTGGAACATAACTATTGTTACATGTCTGTTGGTACATGACTGTTGACACACGACTGTTGGTACAAGACTGTTGGTACATAACTGCTGGAACATAACTATTGTTACATGTCTGTTGGTACATGACTGTTGACACACGACTGTTGGTACAAGACTGTTGGTACATAACTGCTGGAACATAACTATTGTTACATGTCTGTTGGTACATGACTGTTGACACACGAATGTTGGTACAAGACTGTTGGTACATAACTGATGGAACATAACTATTGTTACATGTCTGTTGGTACATGACTGTTGATACACGACTGTTGGTATAAGACTTTTGGTACATGACCCTTGGTACATGACTGTTAGTACATGACTGTTGGTACATGACTGATGGTACATGACTGTTGGAACATGACTGTTGGTACATGACTGATTGTACATGACTTATGGTACATGACTGTTGGAACATGACTGATGGTACATGACTGATGGTACATGACTGATGGTACATGACTGTTAGTACATGACTGTTGGTACATGGCTGATGGTACATGACTGATGGTACATGACTGTTAGTACATGACTGTTGGTACATGACTGATGGTACATGAATGTTGGAACATGACTCTTGGTAAATGACCGTTGATACATGATTGTTGGTATATGACCGTTGGTATATGACTGTTGGTACATGACTGTTGGTACATGACCGTTGGTACATGTCTGTTGGTACATGACCGTTGGTACATGACTGTTAGTACATGACTGTTGGTACATGACTGTTGGTACATGACTGTTGATACATGACTATTGGTACATGACTGTTGGTACATGAACGTTGGTACATGACTGTTGGTACATGAACGTTGGTACATAACTGTTGGTACATGATTGTTGGTACATGACTGTTGGTACATGACTGTTGGTACATGAACGTTGGTACATGATTGTTGGTACATGAACGTTGGTACATGACTGTTGGTACATGACTGCTGGTACATGAACGTTGGTACGTGACTTTTAGTACATGTCTATTGGTACATGAACGTTGTTACATGACTGTTGGTACATGAACGTTGGTACATGACTGTTGGTACATGAACGTTGATACATGACTGTTGGTACATGAACGTTGGTACATGACTGTTGGTACATGAACGTTGATACATGACTGTTGGTACATGAACGTTGATACATGACTGTTGGTACATGAACGTTGATACATGACTGTTGGTACATGAACGTTGATACATGACTGTTGGTACATGAACGTTGATACATGACTGTTGGTACATGAACGTTGATACATGACTGTTGGTACATGAACGTTGATACATGACTGTTGGTACATGACTGTTGGTACATGACTGTTGGTACATGACTGTTGGTACATGAACGTTGATACATGACTGTTGGTACATGAACGTTGATACATGACTGTTGGTACATGACTGTTTGTACATGACTGTTGGTACATGACTGTTGGTACATGACTGTTGGTACATGAACGTTGATACATGACTGTTGGTACATGAACGTTGATACATGACTGTTGGTACATGAACGTTGATACATGACTGTTGGTACATGAACGTTGATACATGACTGTTCGTACATGAACGTTGATACATGACTGTTGGTACATGACTGTTGGTACATGAACGTTGATACATGACTGTTGGTACATGAACGTTGATACATGACTGTTGGTACATGACTGTTGGTACATGACTGTTGGTACATGACTGCTCGTACATGACTGTTGGTACATGAACGTTGATACATGACTGTTGGTACATGACTGTTGGTACATGACTGTTGGTACATGACTGTTTATACATGACTGTTGGTACATGACCGTTGGTACATGACTGTTGATACATGAATAGTGTGGTACATGACTGTTGGTACATAGCCGTTGGTACATGACTGTTGGTACATGACTGTTGGTACATGATTGTTAGTACATGACTGTTGGTACATGACTGATGGTACCTGACTGTTAGTACATGACTGTTAGTACATGACTGTTGGTACATGACTGATGGTACATGAATGTTGGAACATGACTCTTGGTAAATGACCGTTGGTACATGACCGTTGGTATATGACTGTTGGTATATGACTGTTGGTACATGACTGTTGGTACATGACCGTTGGTACATGACTGTTGGTACATGACCGTTGGTACATGACTGTTAGTACATGACTGTTGGTACATGAACGTTGATACATGACTGTTGGTACATGACTGTTGGTACATGACTGTTGGTACATGACTGCTGGTACATGACTGTTGGTACATGAACGTTGATACATGACTGTTGGTACATGACTGTTGGTACATGACTGTTGGTACATGACTGTTTATACATGACTGTTGGTACATGACCGTTGGTACATGACTGTTGATACATGAATAGTGTGGTACATGACTGTTGGTACATGACTGTTGGTACATGATTGTTGATACAAGACTGTTGGTACATGAATGTTGGTACATGACTATTTTTACATGACTGTTGGTATATGACTGTTAGTACATGACCGTTGGTACATGAACGTTGGTACATGACTGTTGGTACATGACTGTTGATTCATGACTGGTGGTACATGACTGTTGATACATGACTGGTGGTACATGACTGGTGGTACATGATTGTTGGTACATGACTGGTGGTACATGACTGGTGGTACATGCCCTTTTGGTACATGACTGGTGGTACTTGAATTTGGTACATGACTGTTGGTACATGACTGTTGGTACATGACAGTTGATACATGACTGTTAGTACATGACTGTTGGTACATGACTGGTGGTACATGGCCATTGGTACGTGATTAATCTTGAGACCTTACGTGACCTAGCGAGTAGCCAGTGCTATTATACGTGATGGAGGATGCACGTATTGTGGGCTAATCTATTGCTTGCTTACGTTCGCCCGATAACTAAACATCACACCGTCTCATCATCCGACCTTAAGAGGGCGTGTCTGCGTTGTGTTTTGGCTTGCAGTAACAATGTGATATTTGCGCCCTGGGCCCAGCACTTCCGACTTCAGTACGAACTGATCTATTAAATCCCAACTCTGACTACTTTCATTCTAATGTAAGACATAGATAGTGATTTGTTCACATACATTCTAATGTAAGACATAGATAGTGTTTGTTAAGATACATTCTAATGTAAGACATAGATAGTGTTTGTTCACATACATTCTAATGTAAGACATAGATAGTGTTTGTTCACATGCATTCTAATGTAAGACATAGGTAGTGTTTGTTCACATACATTCTAATGCAAGACATAGATAGTGTTTGTTCACATACATTCTAATGTAAGGCATAGTGTTTGTTCACATATATTCTAATGTAAGACATAGATAGTGTTTGTTAACATACATTCTAATGTAAGACATAGATAGTGTTTGTTCACATACATTCTAATGTAAGACATAGATAGTGTTTGTTAACATACATTTAGTAACATCACTAATTATCACTTACAACGGGATACAAGTATAATTATAAAAATATATCACAGCCATTCTGGCCTTTGCTCTCTATACTCTTCTGTCGTTCCACTGTTCGCTGAGCAAGGCTTATATCTCTCCAGTAATAATGTATGTTTCACACAACCTAACCAGTAATGTCTTTACTGATAACATTTCTATAGATTTGCTACCTAAAGTCATATGTCTCATCAAGTCATATGTAAGATCACATAAATTTCAACCACAATATTCTCTACATAAATCATCAGCTTGTTGACAGCCATGTTTCCAGCATCTTGACTTCTCTTATATGAGTCCTCTCATTTCATGCTCTCATCTTCGAGGCATTGTGGTAACATCTTAACTTCTTGACAGCTCCTTTCTTTCACCTGCACAGGCGAAATCCCCCTTCACCTGTACAGTCACCACCTGTCAAATACCTGCTTGTACAAGTCTTTATCTTTCTAAGTTTGTAGTTCTCCCCATGTTATACCTCGAGTTCCTCGTGTTTGTACAAGCTGTCACTGTATACGTAATCAAACTGTCTCATTACCAATCATTATTGTCTCTCATCAAGCGAGACAACTCGCATTATTCATCTCTCTATAGTCTCCCTTATCTAACAGGTGAGACAACTCCTATTATTCATCTATATCTAGTCTCCCTTGCATGACAAGTGAGACAAGTCTCCTTTATTAATCTATCCCTAAGCTCCCTTGCCAAACTAGTGAGACAACTCTCTTTTATACATTCATCTCTAGTCTCCTTTGCCTGTCGAGTGAGACATCACCACTTTATTCATCTATCTCTAGTCTCCCTTGTCAAACAAGTGAGACAAGTCTTATTATTATACTTACTCGTTAACACACCAGTTCTCAATTTGTGATTCGCTAACCCCAAAAGTTTTTTTCTGGGAAATAAAGAAGTAGGTGAACTGATCACAGAGATTATTTAAAAAGTTTTTTTTTAAAAAGCATTTGTTTCAGACGAACAGTCAGTTTATTTTTTTTTTTTTTTTTTTTAATGTTCTAAAGTCCGTTCCAAAATGGGTGTTGCAGGTTAGCTGTTTGTTACTTTACGCTGGAGGATTCCACTTATTTGACCTTTATAAAAGGGGGGTCGCAGGTTACTTGACTATTACTAACAGGGAATAGGGGAATCGTAGGTTACTTGCCTATTACTAACAGGGAATAGGGGAGTCGCAGGTTACTTGCCTATTACTAACAGGGAATAGGGGAGTCGCAGGTTACTTGACTATTACTAATAGGGAGTAGGGGAGTCGCAGGTTACTTGACTATTACTAACAGGGAACAGGGGAGTCGCAGGTTACTTGACTATTACTAACAGGGAATAGGGGAGTCGCAGGTTATTTGGCTATTACTAACAGGGAATAGGGGAGTCGCAGGTTATTTGGCTATTACTAACAGGGAGTAGGGGAGTCACAGGTTACTTGACTATTACTAACAGGGAGTAGGGGAGTCACATGTTACTTGACTATTACTAACAGGGAGTAGGAGTGTCGCAGGTTACTTGACTATTACTAACAAGGGGGTTCTATTTGCGTGGTTATTTTCTAAAATGGTTTGTTCCCTCGCTATTATAGCTGGAGACTGTCAATCACTTGCCTGTCTTGTATAAGATACTAGACTTCTAAAATGGTTTGTTCCCTCGCTATTATAGCTGGAGGCTGTCAATCACTTGCCTGTCTTGTATAAGATACTAGACTTCTAAAATGGTTTGTTCCCTCGCTATTATAGCTGGAGGCTGTCAATCACTTGCCTGTCTTGTATAAGATACTAGACTTCTAAAATGGTTTGTTCCCTCGCTATTATAGCTGGAGGCTGTCAATCACTTGCCTGTCTTGTATAAGATACTAGACTTCTAAAATGGTTTGTTCCCTCGCTATTATAGCTGGAGGCTGTCATTCACTTGCCTGTCTTGTATAAGATACTAGACTTCTAAAATTATTGGTACCGCTACACCTAAAATAATGGGAACTTCCCCTATACCACGTGACCATCTGGTGTTATATGCTTGTCTTCCATGTCCTGCCCTAGTTGATTCATCATCATGTGCCATACCGACTGGCGTAGGCGATCATATCCTTCCACAAGTATCTGTCTTCATTTCGTCGTACCCATTCTGATGTTGACTGTGCTACAACACCAAGCTATTTAGTGTGTTCTCTATTTGTCATCCCTGATCTCTCTTTCCCTGTATTTTGCTAGTTGTGACCAAGTATCCCAACTTCCCTCTTCTTAAAATGTCAAAAAATGTTGATTGCTTCTTTCTGGTGTTTTTATTTGCTCTCTTTTTCCGTTGCCTCTTTGAGAATTGCCTCCTTTGTCTGTTTGTTTTCCAGGCAACTCTCAGCCTTCTTCTGAGAAATCCGATCTCTGTGGCCTCTAATCATCTTCATGTTAGTTTGTTTATTGTCCATGATTCACTTCCATAGGTCACAATTTGTTCTATATATCACCAACGGCCGTTCTTTCTTTCCTCTATTTACATAGACTTGTTGCACAAGACGCTTCTTTTTAATTTTCTAAAATGCTATTTTGGCCTGAGCTTTTTTACTTTTTATTTCTGTGGTGCATCTTCCTTCAAATTATCGTGCGCGAGTATTTGACACGTTGCACTTGTTTCAGCTTTGTCCCGTTTATTTCTATGTTACATGATGGTGAGGTACCCCCGCTATGGCCATTTCTACTGTTTTCCTACCATTAAGGGTGAGGCGTTTCTTGTTGATTCCACTCACTATTTTGTCTGTCAGTTCTGGTAGTTCATTCTCCGTCGCTGATATTTAAACTGCTTCATCTACATAGCGCTTGTTGTTTGTGTTGCGCCCGTTGACTTGTTGGTCTACTGTTGATCTCATATTTTCGCTGAAAAGAAAAAAACTATCTTGTCTGACTTCATGTTTTATATATTTGAGAATAATAGAACAAATAAGTATGTGTTAGCACTAGGAAAAATTAACAGACAAACAACAACAGAAAAAAACGAAGAACAATATATGGTCCGAAGTGGGATCGAACCCGTACTCCCTGGCACCGCGCCTTGCCACGAGAAGCCGAACGCTTGGCACACTGCCACTCAGCCAACTAAAAAAATTGGCTATTGTAGTAGTGTCTTCCACGAAAGGCGCTCTCAATGACTATAGCATAGGGTAACGATCACAGACCGAAAATAAATTGTATATTTGTACTTTCCTATTAATGCAAGTATCTCCCAGTAGGGCTGAATACTTGTGTTGTAGACAAACATTTATTGGACGAAACAGCACGAATAGTAGTTTCCAGTGGTTATATACTGTTAACAAATAATAATACATAAATATTATAATATGGGGAACTTTTATAAATTTGACCTTTTCTTTGTTGATGTCAGTTATAATTGCTGCTGTTTGTTGACCGGGCATGTGTTTGTTTTATGATTTTCATAGTTGATAATGAAGAAAATGTTCTTAGATTCGGTTATTGATCTTTGATGAGGGAGGGATCCCAGATATAATTAGAATCCTGACCTGATCGGAAATGATGATCAATTGTTGCCCCAATATAACAAATATTGATGTTGCGTGTTTTACTCAGAAGTATTAGTTATCTAAATTGTCTTACTCAGATGTATTAGTTATCTAAATTGTCTTACTCAGATGTATTAGTTATCTAAATTGTCTTACTCATATGTATTAGTTATCTAAATTGTCTTACTCAGATGTATTAGTTATCTAAATTGTCTTACTCAAATGTATTAGTTATCTAAATTGTCTTACTCAGATGTATTAGTTATCTAAATTGCCTTACTCAGAAGTATTAGTTATCCAATCTGTCTTACTCAGAAGTATTAGTTATCAAAATTGTCTTACTGGAAAGAATTAGTTATCAAAATTGTCTTACTGGAAAGTATTAGTTGCTTAAATTATCTTACTGGTGAGTATTAGTTGCTTAAATTGTCTTACTGGTAAGTATTATTTGCCTAAACTGTTATTCTAAAGCACTAATTGCATAAAATGTCTTATTCAAAAGCATTAGCTGTCTGCATTGTCTAATTTACAAATATTAGTAGTGCAAAAAGTTGTATATAAATGTATATACAATTACAACGTATTCTCGACACTTTGTAAAGGAAACCTAATTTAAACATTGCTAGGAAAAATACAGTTTCTTTCTTCTTTCGTTCGTTTCTATCCGTCCCCACCGATATAAGAAGACCTTTCATTGAATCCAACATAGAAACACTTAAACCGTAAGTGTGTCGCATCTGTCTGTTAGTCTGCTGTGATTACTACGCTCTCCAGCTTTGGAGAATCAGAAAAGACCGACCAATCCCCTCACTTAACAGCTAATTCTATTCTAAGAGTAATCGTTGCTTAGCAACAGGGCTTACTGTTATTATCGTGCATGCGAGAGGTAATTAACAGAAAAGTGCACCGGTCGGCCAGAAAATGGCGATAGGCCTAGTTGAAATTGGGTGTCAGGTGTTTGTTGACTTTAGGTACAGCCGCTGCGGAATTAGAAAACTATTTGAGAGGAAAGAAAACGATTTCAAAAAAAGTTTTCGAAGCGAGTATTTGAGAGGTGAATGTTCGATTATCACCATCAAGTACCGGATTGCTGGCGTAGGTGATCGTGAATCTCCAGAACTTTCGATCTCGACAGTTATTTGTGATTTCCTTTTTTGACCTTCTGCCAAGTCATTCTCTTAAGTTGCCTGGTATCTTTTGTCTTTGCTTCCTTTATCTCTTCATCCTCAATTTTCCCAGTTGTTAAAATATTCCAGCTGTTCTCTTCTCATTACGTGGCCAAAAAATAATGATTGTTTCTTCCTAATATTGGAAATTAGCTATCTTTTTGCTTTGACCTCTCTCAGAACATCTTCATTACTCTTCTTAGCTGTCCGTGGTATTCTCAACATTCTTCTGTAAAACCACATATCTACAGCCCCCAGTGATTTTCTTGTCTGTTGTCCTATTGTCCATGATTCACATCCATATGTTAAGACTGGCTCTAAATAACATTTACGAACTCTTTTTCATGTTTCTATTGTCCAAAATGGATTGCATAGTATCTTCCTCATTTTTTGGAAAGCTGTTTTTGCCTGAGCCATTCTGCATCTCACCTCTTTTGTACATCTTCCGTCTGAGGTTAACAAAGTCCCCAAATATTTAAATTCATTTACCTGTTTTAATATTGTTCCACTTGTCTTTATTTTGCACTGAAGTGATGTCTTCTTCTATTTTGTTACCATTACTTCTGTCTTTTGCTATTAAGGCTGAGTCATTTATTTTTGCTTCCATTCGCTATAATGTCTAACATTTCTTGTAACTCATTTCCACTCTTAGCGATTAAGACTGTATCATCAGCATACCTTAGATTATTTATATTATGACCTCGGATTGTTATTCCAGGCATGCACCTTGTGGATCTTAAAATAATCTCACTATACATATTAAACAAATTCGGTGACAGCACACAACCTTACCTAACACCCTGTTTTATTTGTTGAAATATTCCCAATTGATTTCCAGCTCATATGGCCGCTGTTTGTTGCCAGTACATGTTCTTTATTATTCTCAGATCTTTGCTGTCTACGTTTATGCTCTCTAAAATTTTGATTATTTCTTGGTGCTTTACTTTGTTAAATGCCTTGGTGTAATCTATGAAACATAGATATAGATCTGTTTTCACCTATGTGGCTCTTTCTACTAAAGATCTTATGATATAAATGGCATTGCTTGTTCCTTTATCTCTAACAAAACCACACTGTTCATCACTAATTTCTCGACTGACTTTGTTTCGCACTCTTCGCATGATGATTCTTAGTAATATCTTAGTCATGTGATTCATAAGGCTTATTACGCGATGATCATCGCATTCAATCGCACCATATTTCTTTGGTAGGGCTATGAATATTGATTTGAGCATGTCGTCTGGTATATATCAGCTGGTGTAGATATCGTTCAATATTTTTGTTATTATTTCTATTCCAAAATCATCCATGGCTTCAATCGCTTTTTTAGTTATATTATCTTGTCCAGAAGCTCTTCCTGCTTTCATATTGCGCAACGCGTCATTCACTTCTTTGAGTATTTCTGGTTGTTCTCCATTATCCTTAATATTTACTTATGTTCGCTCATCATTATAAAGATCTTTAATGTATACTGTAAATGCTCGGTAGCCGGTTGCTTTAATTGTGGAACACGATGATAGCTGGAATGGGTGTAATCGATGAATTCTCAAGATGCAGCTTTACTCCTACAGCAGTACTCGTCAATTCTGAGGATGTAGAGTAGGTCACTACTGGATTAAAAGATTATTTTATTTTTTTTAATGGAGAAAATAATATATTACAGCTCTAGTAGTGGTAGCCTCCGTCAATCATAGTTGAACTATGGATTTTACAGCAACCCTAGGAATTTTTGTTTTCTTTCTTTCGCGTGTATTATTTTTTTGTTGATGAATCTGTCTGGTTCTTGCTTGAGTTGGAGATTTAGGGTGTATTTCCAAAAATAACAGTCTGCAGCTATGTCAGAGCTATTGTAGAACTATATCTGAGGTATTACAGAGCTATGGTGTTGTGGGAGCAGCCGACAAGTAGTGCCGGTTATGGTCCCCACACCGCGATGGCAGGCAGAGGATCTCATGTATAGAGACAATGGCTGCGATCTCCGACTAGTACAGTCACTGCCAAGAAGGAAAGGAATGGCAAACTACCTTCTTATATTGCCTAGACTAATCATGACAAATAGGAGTCAGACAAGGCTGTGTTGTGTTGCGGGATTTGTTTTCACTTTACAACGAATATATTATAAGATCAATAGTACACAAAAAAAAAAGGAATTGAAGTCAACGGTCACAACATAAATAATTTGCGATATACGGATGACACAGACTTAATAGCAGAGACAGAGAATAAACTACAAGAAATGATATACATAATAGTAAAAGAAAGCAACAATAAAGGTCTCAGTCTGAATAGTAAGAAAACAGAAGTAATGGTTATATCGAAGAAACAATCATCACCATCATGCAGCATAAAAATAAACAGGACAAATCTGAAACAAGTGCAACTCGTCAAATACTTGGGCACAATAATAATATGGAAGATGCACCATGGAAATAAAAGAACAGAATAGCTCAGGCCAAAATAGCATTTCAGAAAATGAAAAATATCTTATGCAACAAATCTATGTCAATAGAAATGAGAAAGATAGTTCATCGGTGCTATATAGAACCAATTCTGACCTATGGAAGCGAATCATGGACAGTAGACAAACAAATGAAAAGACGATTAGAGGCCACAGAGATGGGATTTCTCAGGAGAATGTTGAAAGTTCCCTGGACAGCCAAAAAGACAAATGAGGAAGTTCTCAAAGAGGCCATCACAAAAGGCAGCTCCTAATAAATATCAGAAAGAAACAATCAACATTCTTCGGGCACATCATGAGAAGAGGAAAGTTGGAATACTTGGTTACAACTGGCCAAATAAAAGGAAAGAGAGATCGCGGACGTCAAAGAGAGAAAATACAGGATAGCTTGGTGCCGTGGCATGGAAAGCAGTCAATAACAGAACTGATACAATGCACTGTGGATAGAAGGTTGTGAAAGGACCTACGCCAACCGGTATGGCACATGATGATGATGATGATGATGTTAGAGCTATTACAGAGCTGTGTCAGAGATATTACAGAGCTATGTCAGAGCTATGTCAGAGCTATGTAAGAGCTATTACAGAGCTATGTTAGAGCTATTGCAGAGTTATGTCAGAGCTATTACAGAGCTATGTTAGAGCTATTACAGAGCTACGACAGAGCTATTACAGAGCTATGTTACAGCTATTACAGAGCTATGTCAGAGCTGTTACAGAGCTATGTCAGATCTATTAAAGAGATATGTTAAGCTTTTACAGCTTTATGTAGATAATAAACGATACAAAACAACTCAACGTTGCTGCCCAGTACAAACCTTCTGTTGGGAAACATAAATAATGGTGAATTACAAGGTCTTTTTAGTGCCTTGTAAGGAAATGAAGGGGTGTGGCTTTGCTCTTCTTCTTCTTCTACCTTTTTAGCTCCCAGTTGAGCATAGGTCTTCAACAAACACTTTCCAAGTCGTTCTGTTTTTTGCAATTCTTTTAAGATCATTCCATGTCTTCCCCATAATCTTCATCTCTGCTTCTATCTGTCTTCTCCAAGAATTCTTTGGTCTTCCTCTTTGTCTTTTCCCTGGGGATTCCAAAAGGGCATGTTGTGTAATACTCTCAGTTGGCTTCCGCAATGTGTGTCCTATCCAGCGCCATCGTCTTCGCTGTATCTCTTTATCCACTGGTATTTGACTGGTACATTTCCATAATTCTATGTTAGTGATTTTGTCCTGCTATTTCCCTCATTTTATTCTGCGTAAGCATCCATTAATGAAAGTCTGTATCTTCATGATTGTCAATTTTTTGTTCTCCGTGTTTCACAGCCATATAAAAGGACCGACTTAACATTTGAGTTGAAAATTTTTTTATTTTTTTTATTTAACATAACCCTCTACTGCACAGTGTGCCAGATATGGCACATACCGAATAACGGTACACCTATAAATAAGAATGAATGCAAAAATGTACTACAGACACAGAAGAGGTAGCTAGGATACATAGCTAAATGATTTGAGTGTTCTCCCTTTCTTGAAATCTTCAGTGAAGAAGTTAGAGTTCGTTATTGGTGACTCATCGGGACACACGCTTCGTCTGTGGCTTTGGTCAATGTGTTGAACTGTTTCTATTCTTATTCTCAGTGCTAGAGTTTTATAAAAATTATTTAATAGAACTATCACATTATTTATCAAAATTAACACTTCATTAGAGCAAAACAATTAACTAGTATTGATTAATTCGCGTTTCTAGCTTTGTGCCAGATGTGGAACATTGTGCAGTAAAACTACACACGCTTCCGGGGATTCCCCTTCGTCAGGCCGGCTCAGTGACACAACAAAAGTGTCAGTCTATCGTTTTCATTTTCAAGTGCTTTCAAAACGAGTGTGATTATAATCATCTATAATGAATACAGCTACATTTTATGGCAGCTCTGCACCAAAGAGATCAAGATTTTTGCCGTCCAGTAGTGAAGATAGCAATTTATCTGCTGATTCTGATTGTGATGAATTAGACCTACTACAGAAAGTAGGTACACATATTTCTAACGCTCCTCAACTTGAGGGTCTGATACAGATTCAGATGACACTGATCAAAATGATGTTGATCAGTTAACTGACATCATCTCTGTTCAGCCTGGCCCAAGCAGCCAGAATAAAAAAGAAAAGAATGTTGGTCAAACAACTGCTACCAAAAAAAAAAAGATTGACATCAGCTGGAGACATGAACCTCAGAGCTTTGTGCCTGATGAGGGCATGTTTTTGGGAGATAGTCTGCTGTCTGAGGGCATATTGAACTTTCAAACACCATATGAGTTTTTTAAGTTTATATTCACAACAGAAATAATTACAAGGCAAGTTACAGACTTGCCAGTATGCAACTCAGCGTAGACCTGAAAAACCTTTGGACATTGACAATTCTGAAATTGAAGTGTTTCTAGGAGTTCTGTTGTGGATGTCGTTGATTCAGCTTCCCAATACACGCATGTATTGGAAACCAGAGGTAAACATTAATGTCATAACAAGTAAGATGCCGATCAATCGGTTTGAAGAGATTAAGAGATATTTACATTTTAATGACAATAGTACAGCAGCTCAACGTGGTCAACCTGGATTTGATCGTCTTTGCAAGATAAGACCATTGCTTGATATGCTGAATGAACAGTTCAAACAAGTGCCTGTTGAAGAAAGTCTCTCTGTAGATGAGCAAATGTGTGCTTTCAAAGGTCAACACAGTCTGAAACAGTACACTCCAAAGAAACCTCACAGATGGGTTATAAACTATTTGTTCTGTCAGGAGTATCTGGCTTTCCTTACAACATAGAAGTTTACACCGGTGAGGAGAAAGGATGCCCTGACCAAAACATGAACTGTGGTGCAAGCGGAAATGTGGTTTTGCGGTTATGTGATGTTGTGCCAGAAAAAAAGAACCACAAAGTTTATTTTGATAACTTTTTCAACAGCCCAGAGCTTCAGCTTTGCCTTGCAAAAAAAGGTATTCTCTCACTTGGAACTGTTCGAATGAATAGAGTACCTAAGTGTAACATAATATCAGATGGTGATTTGAAGAAGAAAGGAAGCGGCGCATTTGATGAGGCATCTGCAGTACACGACTCAGTTAGAATTTCTTGTGTTAGGTGGTTTGATAACCAACCTGTCAATTTTCTGTCAACATTTGTGGGCAGCCAACCAGTCGGCAAAGCAAGGAGGTGGTCAAAAGCACAGAAGCAGTTTCTAGAAATTGACTGTCGCAGTGTTGTTGCTGTTTACAATAAACACATGGGAGGTGTTGATTTATTAAATTCCCTTTTGGGACTTTATAGAATACAGCTACGGTCCAAGAAATGGTATTTTCGTTTGTTTACACATTTACTGGATGTGTCAATCATATCAGCATGGCTGCTATATAGGTTACTGGATGTGTCAGTCATATCAGCATGGCTGCTATATAGGTTACTGGATGTGTCAATCATATCAGCATGGCTGCTATATAGGTTACTGGATGTGTCAATCATATCAGCATGGCTGCTATATAGGCGCGCGCAACTGCAGCTTCGTAGTCGTCCAAAAGATGTCATCAGCCTCAACGACCTCAAGCAGCAAGTTGCTGAATGTTTGTGCAAGTGTGGCAAATCTTCAATACCTCCTACAAGTTGCTGAATGTTTGTGCAAGTGTGGCAAGTCTTCAATACCTCCTACAAGTTGCTGAATGTTTGTGCAAGTGTGGCAAGTCTTCAATACCTCCTACAAGTTGTTGAATGTTTGTGCAAGTGTGGCAAATCTTCAATACCTCCTACAAGTTGCTGAATGTTTGTGCAAGTGTGGCAAATCTTCAATACCTCCTACAAGTTGTTGAATGTTTGTGCAAGTGTGGCAAATCTTCAATACCTCCTACAAGTTGCTGAATGTTTGTGCAAGTGTGGCAAGTCTTCAATACTCCTACAAGTTGCTGAATGTTTGTGCAAGTGTGGCAAGTCTTCAATACCTCCTACAAGTTGTTGAATGTTTGTGCAAGTGTGGCAAATCTTCAATACCTCCTACAAGTTGCTGAATGTTTGTGCAAGTGTGGCAAGTCTTCAATACCTCCTACAAGTTGTTGAATGTTTGTGCAAGTGTGGCAAATCTTCAATACCTCCTACAAGTTGCTGAATGTTTGTGCAAGTGTGGCAAATCTTCAATACCTCCTACAAGTTGTTGAATGTTTGTGCAAGTGTGGCAAATCTTCAATACCTCCTACAAGTTGCTGAATGTTTGTGCAAGTGTGGCAAGTCTTCAATACCTCCTACAAGTTGCTGAATGTTTGTGCAAGTGTGGCAAGTCTTCAATACCTCCTACAAGTTGTTGAATGTTTGTGCAAGTGTGGCAGATCTTCAATACCTCCTACTGTAACAAAGCGAGGCCGCCCATGTAGTGAAGTGGAATACCAACTTGAGCTGAAGAGAACTAATGTCCAACAGCCGCAGCTCCCCTTCAGGCAGTCAGAAAGGACGAAATAGGTCATGTCTCTGTTGTATCAGATACACGACAAAGGTGCTGTTGTATCAGATACACCACAAAGGTGCTGTTGTATCAGATACACGACAAAGGTGATGTTGTATCAGATACACGACAAAGGTGCTGTTGTATCAGATACACGACAAAGGTGCTGTTGTATCAGATACACGACAAAGGTGCTGTTGTATCAGATACACGACAAAGGTGCTGTTGTATCAGATACACGACAAAGGTGTTGTTGTATCAGATACACGACAAAGGTGCTGTTGTATCAGATACACGACAAAGGTGCTGTTGTATCAGATACACCACAAAGGTGCTGTTGTATCAGATACACGACAAAGGTGCTGTTGTATCAGATACACCACAAAGGTGCTGTTGTATCAGATACACGACAAAGGTGCTGTTGTACCAGATACACGACAAAGGTGCTGTTGTATCAGATACACCACAAAGGTGCTGTTGTATCAGATACACGACAAAGGTGCTGTTGTATCAGATACACGACAAAGGTGCTGTTGTATCAGATACACCACAAAGGTGCTGTTGTATCAGATACACGACAAAGGTGCTGTTGTATCAGATACACCACAAAGGTGCTGTTGTATCAGATACACGACAAAGGTGCAAAAGACCCAGTTGTACAAGCAAATCCTTTATCCAGTGCATCAAATTTGCAGTGCATTTGTGCTTGAACAAAAATAACTGCTGCTTTGTTGAATTTCATGTTATGTAAAAAATCCTTTTTTGTGTGTAAATTGTTCATTGTGTGCGCAATGTGCCATATTTGGCACAAAGCTGCAAATGTATTACAAAATAAAATATTTTTAAAATAAACACATATCTTGTGTACTGTATGTATTTTAATGTAAGAAATTAGAAAAAAAATTGGGGCGGGGGGGGGGGGGGCAAATTTAAAATAATTCATGCAATAGAGGGCTAATTTTCTAGGATTTCCATGTTTCCCAGTGCAACGAAAGCTCCTCTTGCTTTTGATATCCTTATTTTGGTATCATTTCCTGTTCCTCCCTCTTTATCTATATTACTGCCCAGATATATATAAGATTGTACGTCTAGTAGAGGTATTTCTCCTAATTTTATCTGGTTATTGCCAACTGCATTAATTCTCATTATGTTGGTCTTATCTCTATTAATCTTCGGTCCTAACTGTTGTGATCTCTCATCAAGTATGCTCATTTTATCCTGCATCTGTTGATGGCTGTGTGAAAGGAGAGCTATGTCATCAGCAAAGTATAAATCATCAAGTTGCTTGGTCAGTGACCACTGGATTCCATTTCTGTTGTTTTGAGTTATTTTCATAATCCAATCTATGGCCAGTAGAAAGTGAAATTGAGACAGAAGACATCCCTGCCTTACTCCTGTTCTGATTTCAAATGCTTCTGTAAGCTGTCCTTCATGCACCACACTACATTTTGTTCCTTCATACATTGTTTTTATCAGTTAATAAACTTTATGGGGATTCCGTAATGACTCAGCAACTTCCCCAAAGCATTCTTCTGTCTAAACTATCAAATGCCTTTTCGTAATCTATGAATCCAATATAAAGTGGGGATTTTAGTTCTAAACTTTGTTCAACTATTATATGTAAAGTAGTTATTTGATCAGCACATGATCTGTTCTTCCTAAAACCTGCTTGTTCATCTCTCAAATGTTTCTCTATGGCCTCTTTAAGTCTCTCGAAAATGATTCTACTTAATATTTTTCCTGGCACTGATAGTAGCATAATTCCCTTATAATTTGTGCACTCCTGTAAACTTCCTTTCTTTGGTAGTTTGATCATATAACCTTCTTTCCAGTCTTTAGGTATTTCTTCCCTCTCCCAAATTTATCTAATAGATTATGTAACATCTTGGTAGAGGTGTTAATATCTGCTTTGATGGCTTCCGAAGGAATATTATCTGGTCCTGTGGCTTTACCGTTTTTAATAGCTTGATGGCTTTCTTCTTTTCTTCTTTGTTTTGTTTTCCACAATTAACGTGTAACTCTTCTTCTGCTGGTTGTATATCTGGAGGATTATTTGAGCCGGGTCTGTTCAAAAGTTCTTCAAAGTGCTCTTTCCATCTCTCCATTTGTTCCCTTATATTACTAAGCAATTTTTTTTCTTTATCTTTAATAAGGCACTGATCTGTTTGTATTTTCCACTTAATTTCTTTGTGCTGTTGTACAGTTCTTTCATATTCCCTTTATTTGCTGCTTCTTCTGCCTCTTTAGCTAGTTCATCTATATAGTTCCTCTTATCCCTTTTAATGCATCTTCTCACTTCTTTGTTCACCTCTGTGTAAGCTTCCAGTGTCTTGGCTTTATTACTTCTCGTTTTGCTTTTATTTATGTCTGCTTTATTCTTCTTACTTTCTTTAATTTTATCCAGGGTCTCTGCTGTCATCCATGCCTTATTATATCGTTCTCTTTTCCCCAGTGTTTCTTCGCATGTATCTTTCCATATATATTTTACCTGTTTCTATATTTGTTGTATTTTCTAGTTGTTGGAGGACTTGGTATTTGTTTGATATTGTGACTGTGAATTTATCTTTAATTCCTTGTTCTTTAGAGGTTTTGCTCTAGTTCACAAATAAGACAACAGAGGTTTTGCTCTAGTTCACAAATAAGACAACAGAGGTTTTGCTCTAGTTCACAAATAAGACAACAGAGGTTTTGCTCTAGTTCACAAATAAGACAACAGAGGTTTTGCTCTAGTTCACAAATAAGACAACAGAGGTTTTGCTCTAGTTCACAAATAAGACAACAGAGGTTTTGCTCTAGTTCACAAATAAGACAACAGAGGTTTTGCTCTAGTTCACAAATAAGACAACAGAGGTTTTGCTCTAGTTCACAAATAAGACAATCTAACAAGATCTTGAGCAGCGCTCAGAAACCACACATACACACACACACAAGAACAAAATAAAATAATAATAAACCTGAATCGGTACCAACCGATAATGGAAGCAGCACGGCAAATAACAGCTACATCACGAGAAGTAGCTTTCTTTAGGTTGGAACGAACAGTAGCCATGGGAAGCTCTTTGTACAGAGCTTCGCAGCAGAAGGCAATCTGATCATCAGAAAAATATTCCGTCGAGCAAGTGTTCCGGCCCTATTTGGACGATACACCGATGCGAGGAAATTTGAGATTTATTGATGGGATAAATTGTTGGAATTTATCGTTGGGATTTATCGTTGGGATATGTTGTTGAGATATATTGTTAGAGGAGCCGCGATAGCTCAGTGGTTAGTGAACTGGACTACAAAGGACAAGGGGTAGGGTTCGATCCCAACCAACGGCTCCGGGTTCACCCAGCCTTAAATGGGTACCGGATTTTTTTTTTTCTGGGAAAGTAAAGCGACGCGGGCGTAATACCGCCCACATTACCACAAAAATCATGTGCTGAAGGTTTGTAAAATTTATGGTCACTAACACCATATTCCCTTTATGCCACTTGGCGTGACGGGGGTACTTTACTTTTTTACTTTATATATTGTTGTGATTTATTGTTGGGATTTATTATTGCGATGTAATGTCGGGATTTATTGTTGAGATTTATTGTTGAGATTTATTGTTGGGATACATTGTTGGGATTTATTGTTAGGATTTATTATTGGGTTATAATGTCGGGATTTATTGTTAAGATTTATTGTTAGGATTTATTCTTGGAGAATTGCTCAGTAAGAGAGAAGTTCATGGAGGATAATAGTTAAGGACCTACGATTGTTGTTAAATTATGTTTCGGTTATTTACTGGTTAAGTACTTTAGGGTTACGTTTCCACAACAGCTGAGCTCTGAAATGCAATTATAAACATAAGCCTATGCTGAATGGGTGTGAGGGCTCCCCGCGGGGAAACAAGGGACATTAGCGCCCTCTGACATGCGGTCCCAATAGCAGGGCTGGCACACCATCAGCTGACCAAGACCTAGCAGTTCTACATCCTCGCGGTCTCCCCCCCCCTCCCCCCTACCCGGTAACAGTCTGCGTGAAAACAGGCTGGCTAACAGTAGCTAGGATCGACGTGTTCCCTGTTGTGGTGGTTGTTACTGATACAGAAGACTTAGTATTGAAGCACCACAGGGCTGGACAAGTAGTTTCCTAGCACAGCCTGGGATAGATAAACTCTAGCTTCTCCAATAAGATTATGGAATATCAAGGAAGTCACTTACGACCAGCCATATCAGTGACTAAAAAGTTAACCCTGCCACATCAAGACGTGGCGTTGCATCAACAATCCTTACTGCACAATTGGCAGTCTGGGTATTTTGTCTACGTTTTGATTTATCTCTCCCACTTTCATTTTTCCCTTTTCCACATGTTTATCAAATACGTATAGGTTATTATCCCCGATGCCACCAACTTTTACTGACACGTTTTTGGAGCTCACTCCACCTCAGAAAATGTGTACCGGAGATATTTTCTGGAAATTTGGGGAAACCTAGTGTGTTATCGACCACATCACCCATTAATGTCTCGTTTGTCTTTGAAAAATGTGACTACAACACCATATTTTTTACACTCTCCTAAAGACTAACAGGAAACCCTTCCTCCCTACATGTTTCTTAATTCCTGGAGATTCCACAAACCACGTAATCACACGTTAAAATATACGCAACGCCACCAAAAAGGTAATGTTTCAGTTTCAATGTGGGAACAAAACTGTTTATCGAACAACACGGCTGAACATCGTAGATCTGCTAAAATTATGTCCAGTTGCGTTAGGTTAATTATAATATAGTCTAGAGGAGTGTACGTTACAGCCCACTACTGGCTTCTGATACCAGCTTTACTGCATAACTGCAATTATTTGTCTGTTCCCTAATTTTAATATAGTCTAAAAAAAGAGATCATGCAAACTATATCAAATGTCTAAGAGCAAAAAAATATGTATTAATTATCATAGATTTTCTAAGGCTGCATGCAAAAAATCACTGCTGTATAACATGCAGTTTTCACGCAAATCGCGTGTTCATGAATTAATGAACGGACTATAGCATCGGCACGTTCTTTGATAATGTGGCCAGAACTAAGTCTGGTCGCCATACCTTTGCTGACAAGAATATGTTGTACTCATATTTCGTTAGTAGAGGCTAAGACGTCGCAACAGCGCCTGGGGTATATTTTGTCACCGTTTCGTAGCTGACAGTTTGCTTTGAGATCAGCAGCTGATTAAGATCCTACCAACTCCACCTGATGAAATAGGCTAAATTGGTCCGACCAATCAAAGAGAATAGACAGCCTGGTACTCAAAAATACCTTCCTGAAATCGGATGTATTGGGCCGAAAGATACAAACATTACAACTTGCTATTAACCACAACACAACGCATCTACGCCAATTTAACGCTCTTGTAAGGATGGTCGGTCGATAAAAAGAATAACAGAGATGACTAATGTGTAAGAGAACACAAATGTTCCCCGCCAAATGTTCCGATTGCTGCGCACTGTACTTGGGTCATTTCTTTAATGCTTGCTGCCTTTTCTTTTTGTTCCTGCTAAAAGACTCTGGACAAGCGTTGATTTATCTGTTACACCATCATCATCACCATTATCATCACCATCATCACCATCATCACCATTATCATCACCATCATGATCATCACCATCATCATCACCATCATCATCACCATCATTATCATCACCATCATCATCATCATCATCATCATCATCATCACCACCATCATCATCACCATCATCATCATCACCATCATCATCACCATCATCATCACCATCATCATCACTATAATCATCACCATCATCATCACCATCAGCATCACCATCATCATCATCATCATCACCATCATCACCATCATCATCATCATCAGGTACCAAACATGCTAGCGTAGGTGATCATCTCTCTCTACAACACAGTTATTTATCATTTCTGTTGTTGACCTTCTGTCAAGCATTTCTCTTAAGCTGCCTGGTATCGTTTTTCATTGCTTCCCTCTATCTCTTCGTCCCTCAATTTTCCCAGTTGTTACAATATATTCCTGCTGTTCTCTTCTTATTACATTGTTAAAAAATGATTATTATTTTCAAAAATGAGTATTATTTCTTCCTAATATTGGAAATTAGCTCTCTTTTTGCTTTGGCATCTTTCAGAAAGTTTTCATTACGCTTCTTAGCTGTCCATGGTATTCTCAACATTCTTCTGTAAAACCACATTTTTACAGCCTCAAGTGATTTTATTGTCTGTTGTTTTGTTGTCCATAATTCACATCCATATGTTAAGACTTGTTCTACATAATATATATATATATATATATATATATATATATTACAGTTTTCGTGTAATCTGTAGGATCATCATCATCGTCGAGTGCCGTCTCCGAAACGAAGGTTGGCTACCATGGAGCGCCATTCTGCTATGTCTCTTGCTTAGATGGTGCAGGTTGTCATAGGCTGATTTGTCCATCTTTTGAATTTACTCGTCCATGTTAGTCTTTGTCTGCCTCTGCCTCTTTTACCTTGTATTTTCCCCTCCAGGATTACTTTTAGTAGGCTGCTGTGTCTTTTAACATGGCCCAAAAATCGCATTTGTCTTGTTTGAATTGTGTTTAGTAGTTCTCTTTTCATTTTTAGTTGTTTTAAGACGTCATGGTTTGTTTTCTTTTCCTTCCATCCAATTCTACCTATTCTTCTATATATCCACATTTCAAAGACTTCAATTCTCTGTTCTGTTTTCTTGTCTAATGTCCATGTTTCTGCACCATATAGGAATATTGAGATGATGTAACATTTTGCTATTCTTAGTTTTAGCCCTGGTGTTACAGTATTTGTTTTGATGTTAGTATGGTCTTCATGACATTAAAATTACTTTTTGCCATTTCTATTCTTTTGTTTATTTCAGTTGTACATTTTCCATCACTGGTTATAGTATGTCCAAGGTAGTTGTAGTTCTGAACTGTCTCCAGGTCTATTCCTTCAATTTTGATATCCATTTGTGGGTTTTGAGTATTTTCTTTGTTTGTGATCATAGTTTTAGTCTTTTTGATATTCACATCTAGTCCATATTTTTTGCTTGTCATGTTTATTTCATTAGATAATTGTTGTAGATCTTTAGGATTTTCTGCTAGTAGTACAGTATCATCAGCATATCTTAGGTTATTGATTATCTTTCCATTAATTTGTAGGTCTGGCATCTCTGAGATGTTTTTAAAGATTTGCTCAGTGTATAGATTGAACAAGCTTGGTGATAGGATGCATCCCTGTCTTACTCCTCTTTTTATATCAATGGGTGTAGAGTTCTCTTTGTTATATTTTATTATTGCTGTTTGCTCCCAGTATAGATTACATATTAGTCGTTTGTCCAAGTCAGATAGATGTATCTCTTTTAGGCATTCTATAAGTTATTTGTGGTGTACTCTATCAAAAGCTTTGGTGTAGTCTATAAAGCAGGCATATATTGGTTTGTTTACTTCTGTGTACTTTTCGATTCATATTCTCATGCAGAATATGGCTTCTTTCGTCCCGCTATTTTTCCTAAATCCAAATTGCTGCTCATCTAATTCAGTATTGATTTTAATCTGAATACTTCCTTGTATAACTTTTAGCAAGATTTTTGTAACATGGCTCATTAGGCTTATTGTTCTAAAGTCACTGCATTCAACTGCACCATTCTTTTTAGGCAATGCAATGAAAGTTGATGTTTATAGTTCATTTGGTATGTATCCTGTGTGGTATATGTCGTTGCATATGTCTGTAATCACTTCAATGCCAAAATCATCTAGTGCCTGTATCATCTCTATCTGTATGCTGTCAGGTCCTGCTTCTTTTCCCTTTTTCATTGTTTTTATAGCTTTTTCCACCTCAGATTTTAAGATTGTATAGCCTGATGTACATTTTATAACTGGTTTCTTGTCCCCTTGATCATGAAATAGTTATGTTATATATTCCTACCATCTATCTATAATATCTTTATTGTCTGTTAGCATGTTTCCTTTTTTATCTGCAATGCATCCACCTTCTGTGGCTTTTTTATTGTTATTAGTCATTCTCTTTTTTTCTGTGTGCATTCCTCTTAAGTCTTGTTTGCTTTCCATAGTCTCAATTTCTAAACATTTTTGGCTGAGCCAGTCTTCTTTTGCCATTTTGCACATTTTGCGTATTTCATTAT
>JAVIAB010000124.1:12105556-12123056 GCA_032433765.1 Megaustenia siamemsis
GTTCCTGGGCGACGCATCAGGGGCAGACCAAGAAGGAGGTGGTTTTAAGACATCAAGGAGACCTTGAACATGACAACAGGAGAAGTGGGAGATCTGGCTAGAGACAGAGATTCTTTCAGACGGGCTGTGGTGAATGTAACGTTCTGCGGGAGATCTGGCTAGAGACAGAGATTCTTTCAGACGGGCTGTGGTGAATGCAATGTTCTGTGGGAGATCTGGGTAGAGACAGAGATTCTTTCAGACGGGCTGTGGTGAATGCAATGTTCTGTGGGAGATCTGGCTAGAGACAGAGATTCTTTCAGACGGGCTGTGGTGAATGTAACGTTCTGCGGGAGATCTGGCTAGAGACAGAGATTCTTTCAGACGGGCTGTGGTGAATGCAATGTTCTGTGGGAGATCTGGCTAGAGACAGATTCTTTCAGACGGGCTGTCGTGAATGCAACGTTCTGTGGGAAATCTGGCTAGAGACAGATTCTTTCAGGCGGGCTGTGGTGAATGCAATGTTCTGTGGGAGATCTGGCTAGAGACAGATTCTTTCAGGCGGGCTGTGGTGAATGCAATGTTCTGTGGGAGATCTGGCTAGAGACAGATTCTTTCAGACGGGCTGTGGTGAATGCAACGTTCTGTGGGAAATCTGGCTAGAGACAGATTCTTTCAGACGGGCTGTCGTGAATGCAATATTTTGTGAGAGATCTGGCTAGAGACATAGATTGTTTTAGATTGGCTGTGGTGAATGCAACGTTCTGTGGGATATCTGGCTAGAGACAAATTCTTTCAGGCGGGCTGTGGTGAATGCAACGTTCTGTGGGAGATCTGGGTAGAGACAGAGATTCTTTCAGACGGGCTGTTGTGAATGCAATATTCTGTGGGAGATCTGGCTAGAGACATAGATTTTTTGAGCAGGTTGTGGTTAATTCAGCGTCCTGCAAAGAACATTCGACCTGACGATGACGATGATGATGATGATGATGATGAACCAATCTTTATCAAAAGGGGATATAATTACTAAGTGCTGTCATAACGTGAAGTCGCCTAGCGTGTACATTGTGTGTAAATGTCTACAAACCTCTTTACATGAAAGAATTCATGAAATATTTCTCAAGTCTCGGCGAATCTTCGTAAATATTTAAATCAAATTTCCCTGGTAAATGTAAAATATAATGCTAGAAAAGAACCAGCAATGAATTATTTCTGGAAACACACAAACTTACCCAAGACCTCTTCTCTGTTCATTACTTAAGTATGTCTCGTTTAATAGCTACAAATATAATAAATGACCGATTGGATCGGCCATATATCTTCCTAAAACATAATTTAATATGTATATAGAGATAACATGGATTACTATGCAATACACTGAAGCATTACATATGTAGTAAATATGCATGTTACTTAGAATCACGGTTATTTTAAACATATAAAATAGCTCTATAATATCTGTAGGTAAAAAAAAGGCAAAGAGCCCCTTCACCAGTGACCATGATTTCTACAGACATTTGACACATGATTTTTGGGACAACGTGGTCGGTATTACGCCCGTGCCGCTCTACTTTCGCAGAAATAAATCAGGTACCCATGTAAGGCTGGGTGAACCCGGAGGCCATCGATCAGGGTCGAACCCGATCTCTTGTACATTGTAGTACAGTTCACTAACCACTGAGCTATCTTAGCTCCCAATAATATCTATAGTACATTGTAGTCCAGTTCACTAACCACTGAGCTATCTTAGCTCCCAATAATATCTATAGTACATTGTAGTCCAGTTCACTAACCACTGAGCTATCTTAGCTCCCAATAATATCTATAGTACATTGTAGTCCAGTTCACTAAACGGTGCGCTATCTTAGCTCCTAATAATATATATAGTACATTTTTAAATATATAAACAGCGTGAATTTGTATTCTTGGAAAATGCCTATTTTATGACTTTTTGTTTATGGCTCTGATTATCTCCCTTGGAACTTCTTCCGAATTACTCCTTTGAAACTTTCTGTGTTAGTATCTATATGGCCAAATATGAGTGAAAACTGTCAATATTTTCATACACTGAAGTACATTAATAACGCAGCACTTTGACAGATCCAGGAACACAGAGTCAAATGTTAAAATAAATATTTACTCCACACCAGCGCCAAATCTACATACGTCCAACAACAAAGAAGATGTTGATTGTACTCTCGTCTGTGAAAAGAACAGCATTTCTCTGTAGTCTAGTCCTCCATCTGATGTGGTAGTCACCAAGCTCATGTATAACGTGCCAGGGTTGCACAGTTTGCTTCGTTTAGTTACTTCTTCGTATATCTTTTCATATGACTACTTCTAACTGTTTTGATCAGACACAGACCACACATATAAAATAGCACAACATTTTAAAACAATGTCTTAACGTAGTCAGCAATTACAGGAGATGAATCATTTATATCAAAATGTATTAATTATTGATTTTCTTAGGCACATGATAAATAGTGCAGTACGAACATTATAAATACTGTTCTTTATTTTAGATCAACTCGCTAGGTTACCACCGATAGTGATGGAGCCATGTCTAGTATCTATTGTCTGTGACGATTAACAGTCTATCCTACTTCCACAACTGCCATGTATTACACTTCTATTATATTTAATCTACTTATTTTTGTTCTCTGAAGCATAAAACTTCCGAATCTCACTTAAAAACACTTCACTACTAAGTTTTGTAAATTTAGTAAATACTAAAATACTAAATTATACTAAATTATAAAAGACCATGCACTTCTTGTTGACCAAAACACAACATATCTTGGCGTCACCATAGATCGCAGGATGACATGGATAAGTCAGAGAGACAAAGAAAACAAAAGAGCCAGAAACGAACAGATATTATGAAGAAATTGGCAGGAACGGACTGGGGAGCAGACAGCAATATCTTGAAACGACTATACGTAGGAAAAGTAAGACCAGTCCTAGAGTATGGAGTCACAGCCTGTGCTACAGCTTCCAAATCACAGCTTAGCAAAATTAACAGAACACAAAATCGGGCTGTCCGTATCATCACTGGTGCTATGAAATCTACACCTATCGGGACTCTAGAAACAGTAACAGGTTTACAACCCTTAGAAGGCAGACGGAAAACTAAAGTAATGCAACAAGCGGAGAGATATAAAAGTCTCCCTAACCAACTCATGCACCAAGGATAACTGGTTTCGGAAAGGGAAGACTAAAGAGGAGTCACTTCGCTGCAATCTCCAAAGAACTGACAACTAGTGACCCAGTTCATTGTTCCAAACAATGCCGAAACCCATACGCCCATCAGATATGGCTCCTCATGGGAAACATAAAATACCAGAGCTTAAGGAAGACATAATAGGAATCATGAAAAAAGGCACCCAAACAGACACAGAGAGAAAGCACATAGCAGAAAAAACACATAAACGACAACTACCCACATGACTCCTGGTCACACATATACACAGATGGCTCTGTTACAAATACCACCAGAAATGGAGGAGGAGGTGTGTTCATGAGGGTGAATAACCAGTAAGAGATCACCAAGTCAATAGCTACTGGGAAATTCTCAAACAACTATAAAGCAGAAACTGAAGCCCTCAAAGACGCTGCAAAACTGGCTATCCAACACAAAAATAACATGCACAAGAAATTGGTGATACTGACTGATGCACTGTCAGTCCTAACAGCTCTAAAAACCCACAGGAACAGTGAACTAGATGACTTGAGAACAACCCTGGACCAATTGTGCAATAACTTCCAGAGAGTGGTCATCCAGTGGATACCATCACACTGTAATATACACGGGAACAAATGCGCAGACAAATTAGCTAAAGAGGGAGGGAGATTACCACAAGAGAAGCATATGGTCAGCTACGATGAAGCCAAATCCATCATCAAAGGCCAGTACCATGAAAAATATAAGCAAGACAACCCAAAGTATAACGAGAGGGACGGATATCTAAATCTATCAAGGAGGGATAAAGTCATCATACTTCGCCTATGCACTGGCCACAACAGAATGAGAAACCACATGTTCACCAAACTAAAAATAGGAACTACCAGCCTATGCCACTGTACCCTGGATAACATGACAACAAAACGTTCCACAGGATTTCCCCCAGTAAACGACCTGAGATCGACAATGTGGTCCACACCCACCTCCCTAGAAGAGAAACTTTACGGGTCAACCGAATCACTGAAACAGACAGCTGCCTTCATAAGAGAGTCCGGATTTCTAGTCTGAATGACGTCATGATCGCAGAAGACGTAGAAGAAAATACTTCACTACTAAATGATGCCATTACTGTCTCTAGCTTATCTATTTTGGACATTTTCTCTGTTTCTAATTATACTTGTTATTTTCTTGTCCTGTCTACTTCTCAACTAACTGCTTCTAACTGTTTTTCTCTCTGCTAACTCATTACTTCTCTTCTGAACTTCTGATCTTGCCTCTAACTGCTCCAAACGTGTGTGCATGAGGCTGACTACTCCAATCTCATTTGCATAATCGCTTCGCTTAGTCCTTGTGAAGTTATCTCGCAACCAATAAAACTCTGCGAGTTTGAACCCTTTTTGACCTATGTGTCAAAATTACCAAAACAAAACCCCATCTTGACATCTAGTTAACCTTTAATCACAACACTACCACTCACATAAACCTGTCTTGTCCCCGACTTGTTTGTAAACCTAATTTTTGACCTTATTGACGGGTCAAGCCATGTATATTTATCCACACCTTTCCAATCAAGCTGGAAATGTCCATCGGCGATGTGATTCTGTCTGCGTCTGAAAATGTTTACAATTCAGTTACTGTTATACCTAGTGAGAAAAGGTTAACCACTACGCTATTCCATTCATGTTATATCTTTACCTTCCATTACGTAATCTATGCCTTCCACTCTATATACTGTTACACTGACATGTTTCTCTGCTCATTACAGGCTGTGTTGAACGTACTCGCGTCTACCCACTATTGTTCTTGATGTTTACCTTACCGGGAGAGTACGATTCCTCAGGTCACTCAGTACAATACGACGATCTTGTCCAGGGGTAGTAAATCGTGGTTGGCCACTGCGAAGTCTATCACGAGCACTGTCAGTGGTTCGGTAACGTTCATTCAGACGTACAATAATAGCAATTCATCCTTCTGGCAATGGCCCGTGAGCTCATTCCAGTCTCCAACATGCCAATGGCTCGGTGTCGATCGTTTTAAGATAATCGTGACATTTCAACCACATGTACTGGGTGTTTTGTCTGAACGGCCTTTTTATACTGAGTATGCAGCCACAACCTGTATACATGCTCAGTGTCACATCAATTGGGAATCGTGTTGCACGTGTAACTTTCATTGTTTTCATGTAGTCTGTACAAAAACTCGTGGGTTGAATCGAGCACTTTCCACTCCAGCAGCCATTAGCTCTTGAAAAACACGGGGAAAATTTATTCGCACACTTATATTTACATGTGAAACTCTGTTTCTAGATATGTAAAGTGGTGCGTTCATTAATATGCTTCAGTTTATGACAATGACAGGATAACAGTAACATGCTAGACAGATCACTTTGAGGTTAGACCAAGAGTCACACTTTTTATACATCCGTTTATTTACTACTAACATTGACTACGTATGCAAGTTAGCCACCCATTCGAGACAGATGAGATTAACGAGCTTCTTCTATCCGTAGGCCATCAGGGACTAATACACCGAAAAATAACAGATGCACATGAACTCTTAAATGACATAACAGCACAAGTACCCACTACCAACAAGACAGAAGTTATGAACATGGCCAAAGAGAAAAAGATCATCAACATGACAAAAGAAGGCAGTCAATTAAAACACGTGGAGTTTTTTTTTATATTTAGGAAGTCTAGTGGCAAACAACAGTTTACAAGCGGCAGAAATAGATTCAAGATGCAATAACGTTTGACAAATCATCGGACAGATGTCAACACTACCATTAAATAAAGATATAACAATACAAGCAAAACTGACACTCAGTAAGATAATCTTCATGCCGACTAAGATATAACAATACAAGCAAAACTGACACTCAGTAACATAATCTTCATGCCGACTACTATACTACCAGTATCAGACCTAGGCGCTAGACTCAGGATCAATAAGAAAAATAGCCACAACCGAAATGAAATGTAAGATCAGAACTGAATATCTGAGACAAACAATTAGGAATAATTCCTGCACTAGATTGCATACAGAAACAACAGATGAAATGGGAGACCAATATAAGATCAAGAGATGGATTAATGGAATATCAAAAACACTTGGAAATATCATAGTAGGTGAGACTAATAGAAGAGCAAGAAATGGATTAATAGAATATCAAAAACACTTGGAAATATCATAGTAGGTGAGACTAATAGAAGAGCAAGAGATGTATTGATGGAATATCAAAAACACATGGAAATATCATAGTAGGTGAGACTAATAGAAGAGCATGAGATGTATTGATGGAATATCAAAAACACATGGAAATATCATAGTAGGTGAGACTAATAGAAGAGCATGAGATGTATTGATGGAATATCAAAAACACATGGAAATATCATAGTATGTGAGACTAATAGAAGAGCATTTGATGGAATATCAAAAACACATGGAAATATAGTATGAGAGACCAAGAAAAGAGCAAAAGACCTCAAACTATGTTCACCGTCTTCGCTGAAAGGCAAATGTGGAAAGAAAGAAGAAGGCAATACGATAATATATATTATACGAAATATTGTTGAACAGCCTTAAGTTTGTAAATAACACTTATCAAGATAGCTATTATATTCAAACAGTGTATAAACAATTCTAAAATGTATGATAATGTTGATCATATCGTGATATTTCTTGACCTAAACTTTTATACTGGCCGACCTAAGATTTCGCATCTCTTTATATAAAGATGTAAATCAATGGTTTTTAAGTATTAATTTAGTGTTATTGAGATATTGAGTTTTTTACGGGTCATCATCATTGCTCTCCGAACATGTCCATAGGTGTTCAGATCCACACCTCAGCGTGTCCCGTCCAGCGACTGACGACTCCAGTTCTGTGTTGGTTGATAAGTCCCCTTTCGCGCCCACTGAGCCTCTGGTTTCTGGTTATACCCATTTTTACAAACATCTCATTCATCCAAAGGAGTGACGTGGACTCATGGTTGTCGATGTCCTGTTTCCTTCCCGTATCTTGAAGGGCAGTATTGACGTCTTCCTAATCTATTAGTTGACCGTCTTCAACAACAGCGCAGCTAGCCAGCCTGTCCGCTCTTTCATTGCCCCGTAATCCCTCATGTCCAGTGACTTGGACATTGCTTGTTTGTTATTAATTTTATGTTCTACTTTTCTCACAACTGTCTTTTCACTGAGAACATAGACACTGTCATGGACAGCAATAAAGAGTAATACACGGACAGCTATAATAGTCAATGAGGTTTTTTTCTAAAAAAAAAGTCAAAAACAAAAATAAAGCTCTTTTTCCGCTATCACAAAGAGACAAGCATCATTTCTGGACATAATAACGGAAAAGCTCGAACATTTTATAACAAATAGGACAAATCGAGCAATGAAGAGAAAGAAGAAAGCAGAAAGAAAAGTTTAAGAAAGTGGTCCGGTACTAAGTCAATTATTAGAAATGATAAACAGTTGTAACGATAGAAAGTTACAGAGAAACATGATCACCTACGCCAGCAGGTACGGCACTTAGTGACGATAATGATGATTCCACATTTGACGTCACATTTGTTTAATTGCTACAAAAGCAGTATCGATATTAAATGATGTATCCGTTCCTGACATTTCATATTCTAATAACAATATCTGGCTATTCTTGCTTTCTATATTTGTTTTGTTCCAGTTATTTTATGTCAAATTACGTTTATGCTTCATTCCACATCTTCCATTTTTCCTGTAAATTGCGTAGTTGTTCGAATGCTGATTCAGCAGCTGCGTTTTTATTAATAATATTCATATTTTGAGTTCAGTGTCTTTTATTTATATGTGTCCTGCCTGTGACAAGGTCAGTCTTCTTCAAATGTCATCAGACATTTGGTGTCTTCTTTCTGGATTTCTTGTATTGGTCGCGGACACACAAAGTAATCACTGGCGGGTGGCATCCGTTCAATAAATCAAAGTGAGAAAACCTTTCATTTAGACGAGCTCTCGATAATGGTTGATGGTTATTTGCGATAATAGGGAGCCGCGATAGCTCAGTGGTCAGTGAAATGGACTACAAAGGACAAGAGGTAGGATTCGATCCCAACCGACGACTTCCAGGTTCACACAGTCTTAAATGGGTACCGGATTTTTTTTTCTGGGAAATTAAAGCGGCACGGGCGTAATACTGACCACATTACCCAAAAAATCATGTGCTGAAGATCTGTAAAATGTATGGCCACTAACACCACATTCCCTAAACGTCACTTGGCGTGACAGGGGCTCTTTACTTTTTACTTTTATTTGCGATAATAGTTGATGGTTATTTCTTCTGTTTAGTTATATTCAATAGCAAGAAGTAAGACCGATAGAAAAAGAAAGAAGGAAAGAAAGAACGAAAGAAAGGAAGAAAGGAAGAAAGAAAAGGAAATACAAGTGAGAGGAAGATAAGGGCTTCAGGCAGGAAAGACTCCGCGCCTCGTGCCACGGAGAGAATGCATCTGTTGCTGCTTTCTTCATTGCCTTGTCACCTTTTTTTCTCCAGAAACAAAAATTTAGTTTAAATTTTAGACTGGGTGAACCTAGTAGCCGCTGATGATGACCAAACCCGAACTCTTGTCCACGGTACCCAAGCTCACTAACCAACCTGTAATGTCGCTCAATTTTACTAGTCCTTTACTTTCTTGTTAGCACTCATATCTTGCGTGTGTCGTATCCTTGTGTCTAATCAGTTCGTAAACATCCATTCTCTGTTGATTGGAAGGAAGCAGACTGCCTGCACAGGTAACTAGAGTACCAGACTACCTGCACAGGTACCTAGAGTACCAGACTACCTGCACAGGTAACTAGAGTACCAGACTACCTGCATAGGTACCTAGAGTACCAGACTACCTGCACAGGTACCTAGAGTACCAGACTACCTGCACAGGTACCTAGAGTACCAGACTACCTGCACAGGTAACTAGAGTACCAGACTACCTGCATAGGTACCTAGAGTACCAGACTACCTGCACAGGTAACTAGAGTACTAGACTACCTGCACAGGTACCTAGAGTACCAGACTACCTGCACAGGTAACTAGAGTACCAGACTACCTGCACAGGTACCTAGAGTACCAGACTACCTGCACAGGTAACTAGAGTACCAGACTACCTGCACAGGTACCTAGAGTACCAGACTACCTGCACAGGTACCTAGAGTACCAGACTACCTGAACAGGTACCTAGAGTACCAGACTACCTGCACAGGTACCTAGAGTACCAGACTACCTGCACAAGTACCTAGAGTACCAGACTACCTGCACAGGTATCTAGAGTACCAGACTACCTGCACAGGTACCTAGAGTACCAGACTACCTGCACAGGTACCTAGAGTACCAGACTACCTGCACCGGTACCTAGAGTACCAGACTACCTGCACAGGTATCTAGAGTACCAGACTACCTGCACAGGTACCTAGATTACCAGACTACCTGAACAGGTACCTAGAGTACCAGACTACCTGCACCGGTACCTAGAGTACCAGACTACCTGCACAGGTACCTATAGTACCAGACTACCTGCACAGGTATCTAGAGTACCAGACTACCTGCACAGGTACCTAGAGTACCAGACTACCTGCACAGGTATCTAGAGTACCAGACTACCTGCACAGGTACCTAGAGTACCAGACTACCTGCACAGGTACCTAAAGTACCAGACTACCTGCACAAGTACCTAGAGTACCATACTGCCTACGCAGTAACTATAGTACCAGACTACCTGCACAGGTACCCAGAGGACCAGAATACCTGCACAGGTGCCTAGAGTATGGGCTGCCTGCACAGGTACCTAGAGTACCAGACTGCCTACGCAGTAACTATAGTTCCAGACTACCTGCACAGGTATCCAGAGTACCAAACTTCCTGCACAGGTCCTAGAGTACCAGACTACCTGCACAGGTACTTAGAGTACCAAACTACCTGCAACCTGCACTAATTAAACAGAGCATGGAGCACAGTTGTTTGTCTCGGATACTTTTGTTGGTTTAATTTGTTTTTTCTTCTCTTATACATTCTACGTAATTACAAGAAATTGTATCTTAAAACAAAATAACAATCTTTTGTGGTTAAAAGTTGAATATTCAACACTCGAAACTTTTAGATTTGTTATTTCTTTGATCTCTTTGTTAAGAGCATTAACTACTAAAAGATAACTCATATGTAAACATTTACTGCAGTCGAACACTTTAGGTTCTGTATGTGTTGTGACAAATTGAAACCACTACCACATATAATCGAGTTTAAGAATAAGAGGAATGTATGATCAGAATATTGTCATCGATAAAAGCTGAAAATTAATTTTGTTCATTTCCAAGATTGTAACCTGAAATGTTACATTGAGATATGAAAAAAAGCAAATAGAAAAGTTTAGTTGTGACTGAAACTCTTTGTAGAATCATCGTGACTCGGGATATGACTCTTTAATTTAAATAACGTGACTCTTTAATTTAAATATCGTGACTCTTTATTTAAATTTAGGGCTTCATGACTAGAGCCTTTCTTTAAGTTTGGGGGTAATCAGATGGAATGGCGCTCCATGGTAGCCAACCTTCGATGCGGAGAAGGCACTCAATGATGATGATGAATCAGATGGAAATTAGTGCCAGGAAGTGAGTTCAGTGAAATCCAGACTTGACCTCCGGTTTGTTTCCTTTATGCAAGACCAGGGCGGGCATAAAGTCACAGACAGTCCAGCATTGGTAAGTTTGATATTTGGAAGTCAGTTCAATGGCAGGAGCTATTGTTGACTGCATCAATAAAGAATAAGCTAACCAAGCATACAATTTATCTAACTATATGCTAACTATCCAATTAATAAATAAACAAACCAATCAAACAACTAACCAACCTACCAACTAATCAATCTATCAATCAAATAACTAACCAAGCTATCAACAAACCCACCTAGCAGCAACCAACCAATGAAATAAACACTTAGACTACAACTCAGCTTATAACTAACGCACCACCAACCAACCACCAGTTTTCATAATTACTTATCTTCACAGTGTACACACTTCAGGCTCTCGGTTTGACCTGTCCCATGCATCATCCCAGCGTAAACGAATGTTTTAAAGACCCCATAAACATGACACCAACTATTAATAACACAACAAAAGCTACGGAAGAATGCACAAGCACTGAACCAATCATCATGAAAGAGGAAATCGAAAAAGCAATCAAATATGCACCAAGAAATAGGTACCGGGTACAGATAACATACCAGTAGAAATAATAGCCGCAACAGGAGAAACAGAAGTTACATGACTGAACAGAATATTCAATTCAGCATGGCACAAACACAAAACCCCAGAAGACGCAATAGACAAATATCGTACCAATATGATAAAATAAAGGTAGCAAGAGACTGCAATCAATATAGAGGTATATCACTTCTCTGACATGTAGGGCAAATATACGCCAAAATTGTGGAAACAAGGCTGAGACCAATAATAGAACTACATTTAAGCGACTCTCAAATGGGGTTCTGAAAAAAAACAACCGATGATATATTGAATGTACTCTATTCACTTTAAAACAGCGGGCAGAAAAGACGATAGAGCACAGTCAAAACAGCAGCAGGTTACACAAACCACTTAGGAGTAGGTGTAAGACAAGGGGTGCTTACTATCCCCCCTACTGTTTATTACATACATCGACTATATATGCAAGTTAGGTAACCCATCAGAGACAGGGGAGATCAACGAGCTTCTATTTCCAGACCATCAGGCATGATTTGACCATATGTGGACAAATAGAAGATCTACAAGAACACTTAAATAGACTCAACATCACAGGCACAAAATACAACATGAAAATCAACATCAACAAAACAGAAGTCATGAATATCGCAAAAGAGCACAACAAATCAAAATAACTATAGACGGCAGACAACTAAAAAAAAAGTAGAAGAATTTAAATACCTAAGAAGTCTAGTGACAAACGACAATTCACAAACAGCAGAAATAGACTCAATATGCAACAAAACTTGTCAAATCATTGGGCTGCTATCACTATTAACTCTAATAACTCTAGAGGCAAAACGGAGCACTATACAATACAATCTTCATCCCAACGTTGTGATACCAATGCCAGACCTGGACCCTAGATGCAAGAACAATAAGAAAAATAACCTCTACTGAGATGAAATGTGTTAGACGAGTGACAAGGAAATCTTGAAAGATTAGATCAGACATGAAGAACGGAGAAAAAAGCTAGGAATAACCCACGCCATAGAATATATAAAGAAACAACAGATAAAATTGATAGGCTACGTGACAGGACATAAAGATCAAATCACAATATAAGGAGCCCTTAACAAACGTTGCAAGAACACCAGACCCAAGGGCCGATCAGGAAAAATTTGGATTGGCGGAATATTTTAAAAAAAAGGAAACATAACAGCAGCAGAGGCAAATAGAAGAGCAATAAATCGTAAATTATATCTCCCCTCCACGGTGAAAGGGAAATGATGAAGGAAAGAGGAAGAAGATCTCAACTTGTTTTTCCCTCTAGATCTATTTTTTGACAATCATAAATAACATTGTTATAGACTTGCCTTTAAGAAAGCTGTAACTGTGGTAATAAACAGAGTTAATGCTCAGTGTCTGCGAGTCAATATCTCAATATAGGAGAGAGTCAATCTTCAAGAGTACAAGAATATAAGTTACAAGAGACAATACAAAATTAAATATTGGAATATTTCAAGACTTGGAGAAATAGGAAAGGGAGAAAAGGAGAAACAGTCTAAGCAGTATAAAACTTGTACTAGTATCTAAACCAGTGGTGGCCAACTGTTGGTTGACCTAGGGTCAGATTACAGCCAAGACCAGGACTAGAGGATCAAACTTAAGAGTTTCTTTAAAAAATTGCATGGTATGATTTAGTTACATATAAATAATGCTAGCATTTCGACGACATATTTTATCTTTTGTAACAAGAGAATTGATTACTTATTTCCAAATTTCCTTTATATTATTTTTTAACCGACTGGATCTTGGGTTTTTATTTATATTTAATATAGAAGTTTGTGTGGAGACTTCAAGGGCCACGACTAAAGAAACGCTAGATGCGGCCCGCTCTTTCCCAACACTGTTCTAAATAAACGTCATGTATGATAACAGTGAAAATGGCATCGTGTTGTGGCACATCTTTCTTTCTTTGTCTTTCTTTCTTTTTCTTTCCTTGTTTCTTTATTTTTTTAATTTGTTTCTTTCTTTCTTTTCTTTTCTTCGTTCTTTTCTTTTCTTCTTTCTTTCTTTTCTTCTTTCTCTCTTTCTTTATATCTGACGTTGGCCACTAATGACTGCTAAATGAATTGATTTCCCTTCATCATCTGTCCGTTAAGAGAGCGTATATGCGTTGTGTTGTGATTTATTTGAGCCTTTTTTGTTCCAACACATTCGACTCCAGCATGACATTTTTGCGTACCACGTTGGCTTTCTTCATCAACTTAGTTTGTTTCTAGAGCCACCACAAATAGGTGAAGTATAATCTGAATAGTTCTGGTTCACTGACGATAGCGTAATCCACCAGCTATGAGTTGCTGACAGCGCCCAGCTCTGTTGCCATCAATGTGAATAAAGAACGGTTTCCCTCCAAATTGAAGGCATTTGGTAAATATGTTATGTTGTTCTTTACATATGTTATATTTGATGAGGTTGGTATCATTCCAGGTCTTGTAACTTTCCCTGAAAAACCCGTGACCTACTTAAGACTGGGTGAACCTAGGAAACATCGATCGGGATCGAACTGCCCTTAGTTGTGTAGTTCGTTAACCAATAAGCTACCGCGTATTCTCAAAATGCAGGAAACGTGAATATGAAATAATAAAAGAGAAATTACAGTGAAAGTGTTGCTTTATAGAAGAAATTAGAAGAGTGTGGAGAATGGAGAAGAATCAACATAGTGAAGTCTTGAGGAAAGCTACAACTGAAGACAGAACTGCACTTCTTTTCTTCTTCTTTCCTTCCTCATTTGCCTTTCATTGTGAGGTAGATATCAATTGCGACCTTGTGCTCTTCTGTTGACCTTTCCTGCTGTTATGTTTCTTAGTGTTTCAAATATTCCATCAATCCATCTTTTTTGTGGTCGGCCATTGTTTCTGGTGTTCTCGTAATGTTTGTTAAAGGTTCGGTGTGTTGTATTTTGATCTTTCTGCCTTATCGCGTAGCCAAACCATTCTATCAGTTGTTTCTGTATGTACTCTATGGTGGGAGTCAGTCATAGTTTTTTTCTCAGTTCTTCATTTCTGATATAAATTCTGCGGCTGTTCCCTGTCATTCGTCTAACACATTTCATTAGGTAGTGGTTATGTTTTCTTATTGTTTTTCTTCTTTATATAATTCTAGCAAGAACTAATTATTTCTTTTAACATATATGAAGAAATAATAGCACACAGAATGGTAAAAATAAAGATAGAAGAGACAGTGGGAGTCACTGACTGAAGCATACCGATAACATATAGAGTTTATATCACAGGGTATACAGTTAAATAAGGGAAATGGTATAGCAAGAAAATACATATATCACATAGGGAACATATCACATAGTAAACATATCGCATAGTAAACATATCACATAGCAAACACATCACATAGTAAACATATCACATAGTGAACATATCACATAGTAAGCTTATCACATAGTAAACATATCACATAGTAAACATATCACATAGTAAACATATCACATAGTAAACATATCACATAATAAACATATCACATAGTAAACATACCACATAGTAAACATACCACATAGTGAACATATCACATAGTAAACATATCACACAGTGAACATATCACATAGTAAACATATCACATAGTGAACATATCACATAGTAAACATATCACATAGTGAACATACCACATAGTAAACATATCACATAGTAAACATATCACATAGTGAACATATCACATAGTGAACATATCACATAGTAAACATATCACATAGTGAACATATCACATAGTGAACATATCACATAGTGAACATATCACATAGTGAACATATCACATAGTGAACATATCACATAGTGAACATATCACATAGTAAACATATCACATAGTGAACATATCACATAGTGAACATATCACATAGTGAACATATCACATAGTGAACATATCACTAAATGAAGAAGTAAGCGAAAGAATCCAGCAATCCACTGGACCAATAAAAGACCTATTGTCTTTAATTTAAAAAGCGGAAACTAACCAGATATGGTCACATGACATGGTACACAGGCCTTGCCAAAAACATTCAGCAAGGCACAGCACCAGGCACAAGAAGACAGGGAGGACAAAAGAAAAGATGGGTGGATAACATTAGAGAATGGACAGGAATGTCTTTTGTTGTACGGCAGAGAGCTGCTCTAAATCACGACTTTTGAAAGCAAAATGTGAAAATGTCTGGCGCCCCAACGATCGACAAGTAAAAGAAAGTAAAGAGCCAGTCGCGCCAAGTGCCGTATAGAGAATATGGTGTTAGTAACCATCATTTTTACTGTCCTTTAGCACATGAATTTTTGGGGTAAAGTGGTTGGTATTACGCCCGTGCCGCTTTACTTTCCCAGAAAAAAAATCCGGTTCACATTATAGGATGGATGAACCGTCGATCAGGATCGAACCCGATATCTTGTCCTTTGTAGTCCAGTGCACTAACCACTGAGCTGTCGCGGCTCTCAATGATCGACAAGGTTGCAGGATAATTGATTGACTGATACCATCAAGACAAAAGATATACATAAAGTGCGCAGTTGGTAGCCAAATTTCGTTGGCAAAACTTTATAATTGCGTACAGTTTTTTATTCACTTTATTTGTGTTATTCAAATATAAAAGACACGTGATGCACACGTGATGATAGTAAACTTCTCTTATTATTGATGTTTACTTTAAGAAGTGAAGCTAAAGTGATCTTAAAGTAAATCGAACACTCGCGATACTCTCCAAAGCATTTCCGAGACATTCTTGAGGGCAAGGAGCCCTCGTAGAGCTACATGAAGCCAGGTCGGGATAGTTAGAACCATTCCAAGCATTCAGTCATAAACTGGCTTGGAAAGAGAAATGCTACTACTAGAGACGTCACTTTAAACTGAAACGTGTGTTGTGACGTATTTCGGTCGCTATGGTGATTTTAACAGGACTTTTGAAGGAGTCGCTTAAGCTGATCAGGAATAGAGACATTCTGAGCTTTCTAAGATTATTGAACTTCATACAAGCTAGTTTGTTCACTTGATTGTTTTTTTTTTTATTGCTTGTTTATTTGTTTGTTCATTTGTTTCTTCTGTATTATTTTTAAAACGTTTTGACTAGAATATTTTTCTTATATCTAAATCGTAAAAGTTTCACTCAGATGTCCAGAAGCAACAAAGGAATCAACCAAATGTCCAGAAGCGACAAGGGGGTCAACAACATGTGCAGAAGGGACAAGGGAATCAACCACATGTCCAGAAGGGACAAGGGAGTCAACAACATGTCCAGAAGGGACAAGGGAGTCAACAACATGTCCAGAAGGACACGGGAATCAACCACACGTCCAGAAGCGACAGGGGAGTCAACAACATATCTAGAAGGGACAAGGGAGTCAACAACATGTCCAGAAGGAACAAGGGAGTCAACAACATGTCCAGAAGGAACAAGGGAGTCAACAACATGTCCAGAAGGAACAAGGGAGTCAACAACATGTCCAGAAGGAACAAGGGAGTCAACAACATGTCCAGAAGGAACAAGGGAGTCAACAACATGTCCAGAAGGAACAAGGGAGTCAACAACATGTCCAGAAGGAACAAGGGAGTCAACAACATGTCCAGAAGGAACAAGGGAGTCAACAACATGTCCAGAAGGAACAAGGGAGTCAACAACATGTCCAGAAGGAACAAGGGAGTCAACAACATGTCCAGAAGGAACAAGGGAGTCAACATGTCCAGAAGGGACAAGGGAGTCAACAACATGTCCAGAAGGACACGGGAATCAAACACACGTCCAGAAGGGACAAGGGAGTCAACCACATGTCCAGAAGGGACAAGGGAGTCAACAACATGTCCAGAAGGACACGGGAATCAACCACACGTCCAGAAGGACACGGGAATCAACCACACGTCCAGAAGCGACAGGGGAGTCAACAACATATCTAGAAGGGACAAGGGAGTCAACAACATGTCCAGAAGGAACAAGGGAGTCAACATGTCCAGAAGGAACAAGGGAGTCAACAACATATCTAGAAGGGACAAGGGAGTCAACAACATGTCCAGAAGGGACAAGGGAGTCAACAACATGTCCAGAAGGAACAAGGGAGTCAACATGTCCAGAAGAGACAAG